>JAOSYY010000005.1:658998-681734 GCA_025727935.1 Hebomoia glaucippe
AATATCAGATTTCTATCCACAACGAAGCAACTTTATTGGATGCAAAGACATTTGAAATGCTGAAATGTGTATTTCGGACTTTAACTTCTCTATCGAAATAATAATCTTTCAGTTAATTCTTAAATTCCAATCTTAAGTGTCTACTTCTGTATTCTATTGACACGATTTAATATATGCTCTCAAAACGCCAATATAATATTACTTTTGTGTAAAACTATAAAATATAATAGATTTTTATTATTTATAACAAATGGCCGCTGCGGCTGACGGCGACTGATATTTGCATAAATAAACTTTACTCTTGATACATTCAATATTTTGTATTTAAATCAAGTGTATTTACATTCTCACTAAAATAATATATTTTAGTTGTGTTCGAAAACATTTAATTTATATAAATATTTATCGACGTAGTCCGTTATTTCGCTCTGTTTTTTTGGTTTGTATTTATACGAAATGTCAAATAAATCAAAGATCTGAGTTGGCCAGTGTTTGTATTCGAGTCGACGTTGGCTCTGGGACATTACGAATCGTAATTGTTTCACACTTTGTCATTTATTGAATTGATTTTAATGGACAAAGCACAAATATATCTCTTAATAACCAAGGAACATTGATTATATCTACTCCTATACAATATGCATTTAATGACAGAAATATCCTTATAAACTATCAAATTTATCTTGTTATATGTAAATATCTCGGTCATACTAAAAACATAACCGTTAGAAATCAAATACAACATGTTATTGTAAATTTTTTTGGAGATCTCGACTGCGTCCGGTGTCCGCACATCAGTTGAACCGTGGACTTGTATCAAATCGGCAAGTTCTCATTGCTGGGATCGAGGTTTGGCATAACATTGGTGAAGGCACTTAGATAAAGTGGAATGTCTCACCCCATATCTACACAACTGTAACTCGAGCGAGTGTTATGAGTTCCCTACACAACTCAACTCTCTCAACAAATCCGTATATTTTTTCCAAACTCATTCGTTACGCAACAACTTTTTTAATATGAACATCTCGCGGGATGGAATTATGATTTAGCCAAAGTTTCTGTTTCGCCTATTCAATGTTGCCTTCAAATAATATTTTGTGTTTTAATGTTTTTCAAAAAAAGTTGTTCGGTGAAAAAATATTTACTTATGTTTATTTCAGTATAATTCTTCAATGCATTGTAAGAAAACATTTAATCTCAATGCTTTGACAGGGTCTTTGACAGTCCGGACGCTGTACTATGCGTTTCTACATATTTCGTTTGTAAAATATTGAAATAACAATAAAATTTTTGTCGAAGAATTCAGAGTTGAAGCAGTCTAGTTCCTGAGATACCTTCGAAGAACTCCTTATAAATATTCAGCGATAGTTTAAGAATACCTCAGCGCCGCGGCGGCGCATCAATGCTCCATATAAATATTCAGATCCTACGAAACAAAAGCCAACATCGGAAAATGTTTTATAAAAGCGCGATATTTCATTTAATCCTTAGACCGGCCATTTGTCACTGTAACGTCGCCATGTAACGCAGCACCATACTTCACGAATCTCACTGAGGACTAACTGACAAACAGATATTATCTGTTATCAAATAAATCTTAATAAAAGTAACCAAGGAGAGAGATCTCAGTAAAGGCTAATAAGGGTGAATGATAGTAATATATATGGATATTATTAACGAAATAATTATTTATCACTCAATAGTATTTAAAAATGGTATTTTATTAGATGGACGTTATCTTTTAAAATTTGTATATTCTAATCGATTGAATATTGAACCGCCTTGGGTACACAACGAAATACCTTGTACAAAGATTCGGCCAAGTCGCCACAATTATGGAAGTCACTAGTAACACATTAAGTATTTATGAGTCGCGGAAGAAACGAAAAACTGGCTCAGCGCCATCGTACCGTAGAACTATTTATTATAACTAATAATATTATGCTTAGTTCCGTGACAAATGGCGGATGAAACTGTAAATGGGAGAAAAAGCAAAATTGCGAACGCATTACTCTGATGGTGTTGTTGTTTTAGTGCTCCTCAAGTCACTACCGCAATGTGCAGTTAGCTTATGTAGATATAACTTACATTGAAAGTCTATATCTGAGAAGATTTGATCGGTTCCAATCTGGTGTAATCGTCTCATCGCAGGAAATTAGGGGATCGCTTCAGCCGTGCGCATTAAAACTTCATTACTATCTCCCTCGATGTCGATACTACAGTCATTAACTATTATTTAATTATATATAATCTTGTTTATTACGCCGATAAAATATTATTTTATTAGAAACCAATATATAAAGAATAACTTTATAAAAAATAGTAACAAAAAGCCGCAGTCGCCAGTAACACCCGAGCAAAGTCATTGATGCCACGGACACGTTTTACATCATCGCCTTTCCTGCTCAAACCTAACTAATCTTTTGTCTCGTTAAAAATTTAAAATTTAAAAAACATTATTTCCTCAGAAAGATAAACGGTTGCACGAGAAAAGCTTCACCGGTGAGGATTAACCCTTCATTTGCTTTAACAATAGTTAGAGAATAGTTTTGCGCGGGCCTTTGAGACCGGCCTGTAATTGCTCGCTCACATTACAAACGCCAGCGGTCAAACGGTGACCTCGAATTCCGCGGGGTTACTTTATTGACGTTTCAACATACACGGCGGTTCTGGCCGAGCTCAACTATTTGTTTTAATTTCAAGTCAATACTTCTATGTAGGTATAGTGTAAACTCGCTATATAACAATGCAATTATAACCAGATTTATTCGGTATATCCATAACAGACCACGATAAATTAAATAAAAGATATCCGTCTTAGCCAGTACATATAGGTAGTTCAAGTATTGTGAAAAAGTACACGTTAAAAAAAACACAAATATGGAAAGTATAGCACGACTTATGCTTATTTTAGATATATTGATACATTTTTTGTTATAATTATGTTTTACTAAATTGTATGGCATGATTGATGGATTTTGAACATAAATCGGGATCTGTTGTTGAACTTAGTTGAGGATCGCAGTTCGCCGCAGACTCCCCTATTCCTGGATTTAATTGCCAAAAATGTTTGAAATACTTGGAGTTGAGGGTCGGGGGCGGTGGGGACACATCGGATACGCGTTAGCAGTCGGCGCACCGCGCTCCCGAATCACTCCAGAGACGTATTCGCGCGTCCCCTCTCCGAGGGAACTTTTAAACTAATCAAACTGTGTCGAGTGGCACACTCACACCTACATATCGACTAGCCCAAATTACTCTTGTTCTGGCAGAACCACAGAGTAACTTCGAGCTGTGTTTGCGATTTGTTCAACCACAACTACCGCTTGAGTTTCTATGGAACTTTCCTAAGCTTTGTCAAAGGTGAGCGCCCTTTACCGGCAGTGCTTTGGAGAGAGTGCGGTCTGGTACATTGACGAGTGTTAGCGTTTCGTTTGTTTCAAAATACATTTAACAAAAACCTCCGATAATAAACAGTACTGTGACCCAAGCCTCTTAGCACACAGATACACCTAGAACCGCTTCAATGGAAGCGATGGATATAAGAACGCTTATTTAGTGTTTTATCAAATGACTACTGCAACATACACTATTATTATTGTTTCACAAGAAATTTTATGATATAAAATGATTTATTAGTGAACGCCTCCGCTCTCCACACGGCAAGCCTTCCGCAGAACCCGGATAGGCCGCCCTCTAAGGATCTTATGGCTATATTTATTCGGCATACAGTGAAGCTGGCTTAAGAGATTTTTGCTGACTTTCGGATCGATACCGAAAACTTCATCGAATTGACGGAGTGAAATAGTTGAGGAGGAGTTAAGCGCTACCCTTTGAGTAGAATACTGAGTGGGCCCGGCACAGCCTCACGCTTGCTATGTGCCTACATTGAGCTTTATTTGGTTTTATAATTTTTACAAGTAACTTCAACATGGCAATAATAATTTTTCTACTACTCTGCATAATTTCCCACCTTATCTGATATATCCAATTAGTCATACACTCTTACTTGGTTCTACGAGATAAAAGTGTCTACTAAGAAATTTTTACACAACCCCATTCGTTTTAATTTGCGAATATTTAATTGAATAAAATTAAAAGACACTTAAAGACTGCAAAATTATGCCCCTTTTTTAAATATAAGAAGCTTTTTTGTTTTATCTAACCTTCGAGTCGTACAGCAGCGAGCTAAATAATTATATGATATAAATAATTCGCGACGCCTACGAGAGGGCAATATTTCAGAGAGATGTCGGAACCTCTCGTTCGTGATTCGTCATTGTGTACATTTTAATTTAGCTTCAAATCGCAGCGACGGTCTACGGCGCGCCTACAGTAGAAGTACAAACAGTAAACCGAAAGATAGAAACCCAGCAAAAATGTGTGGTTTGTCCCATTTTTTGAAAATACTACTAAACATGTTTACTAACACCTCAACCATTGAGTACAATTTAAAAAATGGTAAGAGGACTTAAAATGTGTTGCAAAAAAGTAAATAATACAATTATTTTCAACGGTTATTGTCGTATGAGAATGAAATTATTTTAGACCTTTGAAAAAAACAATTATGAAACAGTACTGATTCTCAGATAACAGCACTGTGCTGCTCCGTGCTGCCCCCCGCGTCGTAGTCCCACACCGTGTACAGAGTGCCCCAGCTGCGGCGTTCCTTATTGCAAATTGCTACGACATTTTAATCAACGGTTACAATCTATCAACTGTGTTCTTATTTCATATTTAATCGCTCACTTTTAGCGTAAAAACTGCAAAAAATGTACACTTTCAGCTCTTCGCTACTATATTATTTAAGTATCTTTGATTTCTTATTTGTTTTAACCATTAATAAGTCTAATAATTAAAAGAATTCAATGATGGATATACATTTAAATCTCTGCTTCCGATGCTAGTTACCGTCAACAATAGTCTGAAAGACAAAAAAAAATCCCTTTCGATCATTAAACAATGATCTATTGACAGAAATCACCAATCTTTATTTGTAGCCTCCGCCCATTCCGGTCTCTCCGGACTTGTCCAGAATGAAAGCTTCTAAAATATAAAACACCTTCAAGTCTTTATGATAGCGCTAAGATGAACACAGAATGTAATAATTTTGTGAAGAGTTGTAAGTAACGAACTCTCGGCCCGCGGCCACTAAATAAAGATACGATTCGCGAACTAATATTTTTATAGGACTTTCAAATTATATTTTCTTTCTTTTGATAGAATCTGATGAGAGATAAGTAAATTAAAAGTTATAATCCTGCGAAATAATTGCAGCAGCTATGACTAACATTAGATCAAATAAATACATTTTAAACTAATTCTAACATTACTCTCGATCTCATTAAATTTTTCGTAAAAAATTGCGTGAAACTCAAAAGTGAACTTACGCCTCAGCTCGTTATAAAGTCGCAAATTTCAGTTGAACCATTGATGGAAGTACTAGCTTTAAGGTGTTATCGGGCTGGGAACAAATAAGCTCAATAAATTGCTTCACCCGGGAATCGAATCGTACCCCTTTGTGAAGCTCGTTAGCGCTAACAGTCTCGAGAGCTTAGAGGTAACTCTTAGCTGCCGCATTATTGCTACCACTTCCTCTTCCATCAAATTGTAAAAGATTTTTGTATGTTTATTTCTATATCTATGAATATACTAAGGGATGTCTGCACTCAAATTTGAACAAACTCGTAAACTCGCCTTCGGGTAGGTACTCGTGGACAAAAAACATTATGAAACAAATCTTTAATGTTATTTGACATAAGACTAGATTTTAATTTTAGTTAATACGAAAATATATTAATTTCAATTTGATTTTTTGTATTAATATACACTCCATGTGAGCATCGTATTATAACAATGAATAAAATATTGTAACAACATTTTTCTATTTCACATTTAGCATTTACACCCTACATTCAAATAAAATGATTAATTGTATTATTAGCACAATTACATCAGATTACGTGAAAGAGATTGAAATAGATAAAACTGCACAAATCTACCCTCAAGTCTAAAATAGTGTGGAAGCAACCCCTGAAAGCTCTCATTAAAGCTCACTCAAGAGATCGACCGATCTGTGGTTTCCCGATATCGGCTATCTGTCTATTGAAACGACACAAACTAATGTCAGCTCTAACACTATGGACTAAACTCGATAATAAAACTCTGTAATAATTTATCTATAAGGCTTTCAGTCTTGTGTTTACCTAGAGAGGGCTTGCGACGATAAATGTTTGAAATCGCCAATGTCGTGAACTTTCAATATACTGATATTAATGCGGCTGAATTGAAAGTGTACTCCGCGGGACGTCTCTGCGCGAAATCGGCTCTACAATACCGTTTTACTGACATTTTAACCGGTTTCATAACTGTATTCGTGCAGTAGTTATCAGTCTAGAATAATTTCAGAAACGAACCGTTTGTACATACGATATTTAGTATTCGATAATATTATGCAATTAACAACTCAGATAGCAATAATCGCTTTTTGAAAAAAAATTAGATAGTAAAATATAAACCGGTGAGATTGAGAACCGGTTGTGACGATCCCGTAAAGTGCATTAGGGTGATTGGTGCAATATTGGAGAGGCAGCGAAGAGATCAGTCAACATTCAACGACAATACAACAAACACTTATTATTGCGTTTTAGAGAGTCAATGAGCTCGGTGTTTTAACGAAATTGCGACTTGTTTATACAGTACGTTAAAGTGTTGGAGTTATTAAAAATTAATTCATGGGAATTGTAAAAAGTTATTTCGTAAAATAAATTGTTAATCGGACTCACTTTTGTGTATTTAAACTTGTACAGTCATAGATATGACTTATAAAATATATTACAATAAATAATTTATAAACATTTATGAGATTTAACATAACAAATATTACTACATAAAACGTAGTGTAATATTTATAAAAGTATTTTTTGGGAACACTCCGCTTAATTCAAATATTATCAATCCATCGATCTCTTCGTCTAAACAAGCGAATTTTACGTTTCCTTTGATCCTCAAACAATCAGATACACTTGAGTTCAGCGTCAAAATCATTATCCGCTCCCTCCCGGGATAAGCCGGGATGGGATCCGGGACGGATAGTTGGAAATAAAAGAGTTTTCTTTACACGTGTACCCGAAACGAATATTTCAAGGCTTTAAGCTTTAGTGAGGTGAGTAATTGAATATGGCTGAGCTATTGTTACGGATTTTTAGTGGTATTTATTTGTACTCTCTAGGAGAATAATGACTACAATAACATTTTTATGTGTAGTGTATGAAAGCAAAATGTAGACATTAAGGTACATAACTCACATTATTTGTAGAATTGCACAAATTCTGCTACCTATCAAACCTTTATGAGGATCTACAAAATCTTTGCGCTTGTCGAAACACTTGCGACTAATTAACTTTATTTTATAATTTTACTCTTATAAAGGTGTGAAATTTCTATAAAGCTATACACCTTTCTATTTTCTTTCTACCTGAGAGCAACAAAGTAAAAGTTCAAAGTTTCGCCTTCAGCAGAGCCCTTTAATTAGTTAAGAAATTTGTTGAAAGTTAACTTTTAATTCGATAACACGACACTATCCCGGTCGGCGTGTAATTTGTGGGATTAATCCCTGGCGTCGGGGCAGCTCCGACGGGATTAGGGATGTGCCAACTGCGGACCGGCCGCGCGAGGGCGCACCTCACTAATTAATCGTACATTTATACAGCACGTGATTACTTAAATTTTAACATTACCTTACTTAAAAAGTAAATGAGTTATTTAGCTACAATCGAATATTTTTATAAAATTACAGCCATTCCTCTTCATGACATTGTAATAAAATAGATAACTTACAAATAAAGAAAAAATAATTTATAAAATAATATTGTATTTAATTTAATAAAGAGATGAGATGGTCGGAGTATCACTTTTTTCTTAATACTATATAATATAAATATAATTATATAATATAAATTATAATCCAAAAGCACAACATCAAACTGTTTGTTTATGTAAACTGCAAAGTTAATATAAAATAAATTTGGAATTGTAGAGTTTAGAAAACATTCTCGGCATTAAGTTTTAGAATCATCCTGTGCGTGTGATACATTATTTTGAATACGTATCTTATTGCTGTGTACACATTTGCTGAAGCAAGTTTAATTACAGATCGCTTTGTGGTAGTTGGTTTTAAGTCACAATATGTATATATAATATATATATTGAAAATATCAACCATTTAAATATTATGATTTATGTTTATTTACCTAAGGGAACAAAACGATAACTTACAATTGCAATGACATCATCCAGTGTGTGAACACAAAACGTGTTTTAATTTATTTTTAAATGAAGCAGCGAAGGTGCATAAAAATGAGTAAATATTCAAACCCATACATATCGCTAGTTAAATCTGTCTCTAAAGTGAAAACAACACTCTTTTCATAGTTTTGAGTATCTGAATAAACCAGATCGTCAGCTCATTTTTTCTTTGACTGAGTATTACAAAAAAACACTATAAAGATGAGATAAGGGTAACGATAATATTTGTGTTGTGATCGAGTACTATGTTGACAGAATGATAAGTAAATATAAACATATAACATCTTGTTTACTGTCGGTCTGTTCTTCACGGCTGGAATAGCCCAAAGGTGAAAGGTCGCGTATTTACATGCTCATTATTTATTTGTTTAGATCATAGAGATGTCATTTCAGTGTATCGACAAAAAAAAAGAATGTGCTGTTATATTATTGTATTAGTGGTGTCACGCGGTTTAACACACTTTATTCGTATATATGCTTATCTAATGATTAGTATATATAGAAATAAAATCAGCTTTGCGCAAATGAAAGTCCCGTAAAAATCGGTCCAGGCGTTTCAGAGATTGTAATATTTTAATGTTATAAGTAACGTGTAAACTCTGGTATGCATTAAGAAACAACAGAAAATTTTGATATTACAAACAGAAATTTTATATATAAAAATAGATTTGTCTGTCTTCTTACTTTGAAATGTATATTCGTGTCAATCAGTACACCTATACGGGTAAGTTACGGATGCAGCTACGTACTTAGGAGTTTGTATGAGTGTAACTTTGATGTGGACTATTTGTTGTTTGAGCAGAACCTGATGCGGGTTTGTGCTGTTTGCGTCCGTACTCACCACACAACAGTATTTTAATACATTACACCAGAAACATAAAATACATCATGTAAAGATAAGGTGAAAATATAAAACGGAAATAATATAAAAAAATATGAAAATTATTTAGTTTTGAAAGAAAAAAGTTTTTCTACTTTGGTGGGGTTGTTTATGATTTCTAGCGAAGATTCTAAAGTAATCCAAATCTGTATACACAATTCTGTGTTCTTCGCTTTTTCTCTTATCTCCTTACCAGCAAAGCTCGTATAATCCTTCATTTTCCTTTGCAAGTTACTAGGAAACTACGACGATATGAAAATTTACGGGCGATGGACTCTTATAGCGCGTGTCGCGTTTACAAATCCGTAGCGCACACGAAGTAATCCGGTGCTGGCGGCCGCAGCCGCTGGCCCAGCACGCGGTGCGCGCTCAACCGCTTTACGGGCAGATCCGATGATATCGCATTTGAAATAACCTGAAATTGTGCTCGGATAAAATATAGTCTCCTGAATTTCTCTTGTAGAAGCTTTTCGTGGCGCATCGAATATAACACGTTACGTATGGATAGATTTAAACACTTATTCCCATTCAATACTATTGCAATAGCTTACACCATCATTTAAATTTTTGATAAAATAAATGTTATAACTTAAATTAGCTTATTTATATTGTATTATCGATGACTGATGATTCATTGCAGATGTTAAATCACGAGGCGCGCTCGCACGGACGTTCCAACGCAAACAATCCGCACAGACTTTATTGCCACGAGAAAATTTCAATTTTACCCCAAAAATGTCAGAATATAATTTTATTATTACCTGAACGCTCGCCCCGCTGTCGCGACGGAATTTATTCATAATATTTTACTAGCATATTGGTATTTTATCGAATTTTCTCTCCGAAAAGACTCAATCACGTACGGGTGGAGGCGAGCTTTCAAAACATGAATACGCGTATTCAAGTATAATCTTTATCACTCTTAACAAAGTGATCCGAATGGTATGGTAGTATTTTTAAGATATGAGTACAATACGATGCGTATACGACGTTATCGTGATCCAATCAAACATTGGACAAAATTATAATATAAAATAACCCAAAGATTTAATGCATAGACGAATCATTTAAATAGCAATAAATGTGACTCAATGAATAATTACAGCGATATTCTTAGTCATAGTTGTCTGACATACTTTAACTGCTTGAATTATAATTATTAATGATATATTTTAAAATAAGTTGTAACCTCAGCGGGTTTTTGTTGCGGGGAAGTTTTTGTTGTTTCCATTTTAATAATTATGATCAAACTTCCAGTAAGAATGTCCTGTATATCTAGCAAATAAGAAAATAACAACTCAACTTAGATTTAGCCTTCAGATTTTCTTATTAGCAAGAGTCCTCGCTGCATTGAGCTTAGTGAAGTAGACTCCTCTACAGCTTCTGTTGCCGTAGACGAGGTCCGATATGTATGTGACAGTAGAGACCGCGAGTGCAATGTACAATGAAGTGCAAATGATAAATGTCGTTCGCCACAATTCGTATGAATGATACCATAATGAGGACTACACCACGCAGTTGCGGTCGCGCTGCGGTTGCGCCGCGGCGACGCTGCGTTGCGCGCGTCATGCAACCACTGCTGGTGACGTCATCACTCAACGTTTTAATATCGAGTTAATGAGATAGTACTTTAATTAGGTTCGTATTGATCTGTGGCAAGCCTCTCGCTGTGCTACGTCAACACGTTAATATGTAATGTATTTACAAGCTGTTGGACAGATATACAATCTGGTATTTTACTATAGTATAGACGAACGGTAATTCTATCTAGCTCAAAATCACTGCCGAACTCATCGTCTTGCCTAATGTTAAGAGCAACTGTATACATTATTCTGTGTATATAATATTCACTAACTGGACCCAAGTTTACAACGTTCACTATTAAGCGCTCGGCTGTAGTACTAGTTGAGTTTGAAACTTGCGCGTTCGCATCTCGTAAAATTAATTGTACAATTATATAACACTCAATATTAGAATGTGGCATATTTTGGAGCATTCCTTTAGAGAAACTAAAATATTAATTAATGCAATTCAAAGTTACTGAGTTCTGCCTCACGCGGTATGGCAACGAGTAATAGGTAACACACATATGACGGATACTACGAAATATGTCAATCAATCCGTGCGGTGTCCTCATCACTGTACGAGGTGTGACCGCACAAATAAATATACTTTCATTTTATTGACGACCGCGAACGGGATAGCTTTGCGAATAGAATCATGAAGTGGTCATCGTCAAAATGTACGCTGCTCTACCGTGTTACGCTTTACGAAGAATTTTCAGAATTAAACTCATTTTGAAAAATATAATAAAACCTAACTGACTGTACATAGCAATGACAAATCGGTAATTTCTATACCTTAAGTATATAGAAAAAAATATTGTGTGCCAAAAAATGTGCCGTGGAAATAAATAGATAACAACAAAGGCCTGAAATAGATGTTACTTACTGCGGCACCGGCAGCCAGGGGGCGACGTTTCCGCGATCTTAGTACCAGGGCGCCAGACCGCATAAAGAGTTTTTCTTTAGCTTCTATACATAAATAGGAAACCCTCCACCGTTAAATGTAACATCTATTTGACGGACCTTGACTCCTCGGGGAACTTTATCGCCTTGGGCTCGAAATACTTTTTTATTGAGACTTATATTTTATATCATTGTACGTGGTAAACATGTTCTAATATCATTGTTTCCTTTAACATAAAGATGAGTCAAAAAGGAAAAAATACATATATCAAAATTGCCCCATTTTTATATTTCCATTTTTTATAGGTATATATGGTTAGTTAACCATATTCTTAAACACGTGACGGAATTAATAATCTTTAAGTTTTTGTTATGTAACTTAACGAATTAAAAGTCCTGATCTGACCCATATCAATTCCGACGGCAAGAACAAAATGACAGCAAGCTCATAGCAGCGACTCTCGAGAAAAACTTACGTAAATTAGCCTCTATAAAGTTTCCTTTGAACCTATATGTATGAGAATTATGGAATATGTATTATCGCCTCTTCACCTCGAGATTGTCAAAATTTTTAATAAAACTTCGTTCGTTCAATTCCCGTTAGATTCAAATAAAAGTCAAAAGCGGAAATACCCCGGTTTATTTTCCTTAGGTGGGTAATATTTGGTTGCCATTATACCGGCGCGACGGAGCGTAAAAACAGTTTTTCTATGACAAAGGCACACGTCGCTCCCGCGGGCTCCGTAGGGCGGCGCCCCGGCGCTCGAGGCGAGTTCGGTCACTGCTTCGATTTGTTTATGCTCCACACATGCCTGCCCAAATATAAACAGTCTTTAAAAAATAAATAATTCATATGGATTCAAGCTTTTGCCCATAATTTTCGTTGCCTTTTTAATGAAACCTATTTAAATTGATTATGGGTTAGAAGTCAATATTTAATTCTCATTCGATTGATTTGTAGTATTCGATTCTAATTTTGATGCAAGCTTGAAAAATATTATTAATGTATTGTTAAGCGATTTTAAATGCAACTACTCTTAGAAGTGCTGCGATTGATGTGGTTTCATTTGTTTGGACTATTTTATTCAATAAGTTTTCTAACTTATCTATTCGGTGAACGTTAGTGAATGCGCCGTTTCTTTGCCTGTGAGCCGACACACGCTTGATTGCCTCGGCTTTGTGACGTCATATCCAGTGCGAGCTGCCTCTCGTCTGATAATATTCCTTTGTACAATACTCTTGACCTGCTCGAGAAATAACTGTTCATAACTTTTCTACTTTGTTGTTTCGGCGACGTCGTTCAACCGCGTTGCGGGACGAATTGGGTTGTATACCCGAGAGACTGCTTAATAATAATGTAATTATTATATGTAACATAATAATGTAATTATACTAATCTTGGAATCCTCTGAAATGCTATTACTTGCGAAGACACAATTTGGCAACGTCTGTAATCCCTCCAGCTGGCTTTCGAACAATGAGCAATTCGCAAGATATTACACGCGGCGTCCTACGCCACCACAACTTACTAATACCTACACATTATAGGACATGAGCAAGGGACATACAGAAATAAAGTTTCAGCTACCTCCTAATCATTATGACATTTAATTCTTACGAAGACAAGTGTCCTTATGAAGATTAAAATAGTAAGCCTTTTGAGACATATTTATACAAACAGATATTTTTTAACACAGTAAACACATGGACTTAAAAATAACTTTTCTATTGTGAAATAAAATATATAGCAATTAAACAGCATATATAGACATTATTTAATTTTATACCTATACTTACATGGATAACATAATAGACCTATCGTAATTAATGCTTAATGAATTAATTAGTCAACGAAGGTGGTACAAACGTCCCGCGCGTTTGCTCGCAAAACTAAACTAAACTAATTGCGAGCAATGTGCGCTGGCGACGCGCCAACGCGCCGCTAGACTATTATCATCCGATATTCGCTCATTACACGTTAGTCACAGTTTAGTTTTAGTTAAGTGAAATTAAGTGCGTATCATTTTGTTTTATTACTACTAGGGCTGACGCAACACTGTTTTGTAAAACTTTACCTCAAAGTTAATTGTTTGTAACTTTATACCACTTATTTACGTAAAATCATACTAATATAAATATTTTCACGACTGATCTTCAAGTAGAGTAATACGTGCAAGCATTTTAATTGGTTTGTTTTATACAAATAAATATTTTTATCAATATGAAGAATATATATTTCGCTGTAGTATATTAAAAATTGAATTTAATTAACAACGTGGTATGTTGTACCGGTCGCGCCTCCTTATGCGGATGTTCAATAATTAATATTAATAAGCGTTATATACTGTGTTGCTTGTCGATATTGACTCGCACGTCGCTATTAAAATTGTTTATTACTCGTGTATTTTGTAAATTGCAAAATATATAACGGGATGTAATTAATTTAACTATTTTAATTATGTAACATTTCATCTCGTCTGTGATTTCCGGATTATAATTGCGGAAAAAAAATTGTCTCGAATAAACAAAACAGACAGTCATGGGGAAAAACTCAAGAAACAATTGTTCAACGTCTTGAATAAGAAAGGATTTCTGTATATCTTTTTTTATTTCTATTTATTATTGTGTTCTTGTATGACAGTAGTTGTCTTCAATAAACTTAGAATACCAGACAGGCGCCTTTCTAGGGGTGCGTATAACACTAAACGAGCGCCAACGTTAAGAACGTGATTTCAGTAAATTACGATTGTAAGTGCTGTATAAGGAATTGAATAAGCTAAATTGTAAATACATTTTAATTTTAAATTAATTCTATTATTGTATTTTTCATTTGTTTTCTTACTTCTAGTTGTAATTCCATTTGATAAACAAATCGGAAATTACTCGCGTAATTCTTTTCATCTTGTGTCTACTTAAATATATGATGAAAGCCACACATGTTGTATTTAAAGCTAATCACGTTGGGCGGAGGGTCGCGGTACTTGCGCTGCGGTTCGTTTAGCGATGTGTTCGGGTTCAGTTAATGTAATTATTAGGATCGCGGACGGGGCCATGCCTGTACAGGGACTCTACATGCGATAAGAATGACAATCGCAATTACTGTCTTATTCACGAAAATAGACACTGAAATTTGGGAAAAATTCAAATAGTATATACTAAATTCCCAAATTTCAGTGTCTATACATATGTATAGAAAATTTAATCCATAGAAACTCGGTATTCATTAAGACCTTTGTTGTTCAATGATAACGTAGATATTAGATCTAGCACTACGATAATATAGGTTATGAAATTAATTTAATATATTAGCAAAAACCTTATCAATATTGTAAATGATTAAAATAAAAATTTTGAAAGCTCTCCCTCCGACCAAGTGCTACAGAAAGTAGAGAAGGTAAAAAGTGAACGAACTCTAATCTTTATCACTTCCATACTTATAAGGTCTATTAAAATTGACAACAGCTTCATTTCACAAGATTGTCTACAAAGCGGTACGAATGTCCCCCACAGCTGTGCGGTCCTCCGGACGTAAAGCTTAAAGCGTTATAGCATGCTGCATGAATATACTATACAAAATCATTTTACGTAGTGAGAGCGCAATGAACACGAAATATATGCGATTGTAGCTTAATCATCAATGAGAGCGGCCGGCGGCCGACACAAGCAGCTGACTCGTGCGGCACTCTGAGCACTCGCGGTGACGAGCTGATCATTATCAGCGGGAACGCTGCGGTGACATAATGCTCGCTAACAATGGAGAATATTAATTATTACATGTTGGAGACAGGCGGCACGGCCCATATCTGTCCCGCTCGTTCCATGAGGAAAAAATGAGACTCGTAATTCTATGCAAGAAAAGCTAACGATATCAGTGGAGATTAGAAAGATTTTGTCGTTTTCAAAATTGAAATAAGGCGCTAATGTTAATTAAAAAACTCCGCACAATGTAAGGCTGTTACGTGCTTATTTAGAATTCGATTTATTGCGCGATTAAAATATAATCCTATATCTTACATGTTAATTCTGCTAATAAACTACCTGTTAAATTTTTTTATCAAAATTCTTTAATTTTTTAACAAATTATAGTACAAATTTATGCATTTACGTATAACGTAAATATATAAATTTGGATATACATGTAATGCAATCATTTCACTTTAAAGTGCGACCTGTAACATGATCATTAAATTATAACTTATTATTTAATGCACCAATAATAAAATATATTTAATTTAAAATCTTTTATAGTTATAGTTACAAATTTACACTATTCTTATTAAAGATATATTTAAAAAATGAAATTAATAAACTTAGTATGTTAAAAAGAAAAAAATGACTGTCTAGTATTATATTTACATTATAATACTCCTGTACATCTAATTAGATCACTCATCAAGTTCATCAAATTAAAATAATCTTGCTCATCAAGCCAACGCGAAAATCAATAACTCGTTTATTGATTTTCGCTTTACGTAAAATGTAATCTGTCTACACATTTCCATACAACTGCACTGCATCTGTTAACGCATATTAGTTTTAGCAACCAAGCGTCATCACAGGTCGTAAGTCGCCAGTGGCCGGTGGCCGGACGCGAAAGAGGAGTGATGCACAACAAAGGTGGCTCGTTAGTGAACAAAAATGTATTCGAGTGCAATCTCCGGCGCGGAAGAGACTTTTGTCCAGCTCGCGGCACGTGAGCCTCGTTCGGCTGACGTTCGCTAGAAATGTATTTTTGTATATTATTGAATACCGTGTAGTTTAAACATAATGAAGATGATAAATTATTTATTATGGCATTAGCTATCTGCCATTGAAAATTCCGTTAAAATTTGTCCAGCCATTTCATTATCGGATATACTTTTCGATGCAATTAGAACTAAGCTTTTATTTTGTTATTACAAATAGACACTTAATTTTTTTTTTTACATCGAGACTTCGTTGACAGGCTATGCGAGTTTAGTTCTATTAATGATAGTAATATGAAACTCTAAAAACCCTCACTAAATTCAGAGCCCGAGATGTGTAATCCTTCTTCTTAGTTTTTCTTTTCAACTCCTTTTATAGTAATTCGGGTGCTTTCAGTTTTGTATAAATGCTTCGTGCAATATCCTTCAGTTAAGAACGTAATTCTCCACAGAATTCTGTACTCAGCTCAGCGGCCGGACGTCCGCGTAAAGGTTTGGGATGAAAGTACGAAATTCGTCGTACGAAAGGCTCTACAAACTCTTTTTGGCGTGATATGCTGACCATATTGTATTTATATTAAATATATATTTTAATACGTATGTTTAGAATTATTTAGTGAATTTTTATTGTTTTAATGAACTTAGAAAATAGAAATTTTAATAAACCAAAGCAGCTTTTAGTAAAATCTAATTATTATAGCAAAATAATTATTATATAGTTGAACAGTAGGGCTATGTAAGTACTACAGTACTACGCTAAAATGTTTTATTTTAAACAAAGATCGCAAATTAAATTGTAAGATGCAAGTTGCAACTGGAATGCAGTGAGTCGTGTTAAAGCCCAGCACCGCGCTTTCTGCGTCGACCTCACTCACTAATGTGATACCAAAGGACTCACGACTGCGACATCGCAGCCTGAAAAGAAATTTTCATAGACTCAAAATCAGTTTTTCCTTTATCTTTCTTCAATTTTCCTGTCTTTTTTCCACCTAAAACATATGGTATGGTGTTCGTGTATACTGTAGCAACGAAGTAGTTACTTGATATTACCTAGACTATATAAATCTATGAAAAAGAAACGAAATACGTCGAGTTCATGTTCATGATATTATGTATAAAGGTAGTAATGGCTACGTTAAAAATGTTTTCTTCAAATATTATAAATGGTGACGCGAGAAGGACGTTTCTTTCGAAAGTCCCTTAAAACTATTCGCAAAGCTCTTTAAAATTTCCGCCTCAATGAGTCGCCGCCGTCGGCTTCAATTCACTCGCACTTCGTAATTAATGTGACGAACCCGTTAACTTTATGAGTTTTACCTTGTATACAGTTACACACACACTGATCTCCATTAATAGGTGTAGCATTGATAGAGGAGAGGATCTATGTAATGAAAAAAGCTTCCTCACTGCAGTAACGGAGACCTAAGTGGAGTATTATAGGTTAATTTTACTTCATATATACTAATATGTGCAAATTGTACAACAATATTTTTCAAATATTATAAACATTGCTTTAAAGATTAAATAATATATAATATAGTCTTAAAAATCGTTTATCATTTTTATTAGTACTTTTTAGATATAGCTTAATTGTTATAATAATTCGACACATATTTCTACACAGAGTGCTTATATCTCTAAAATATATAAATATTTTTTATTAATTTACTATTACTATCTATATATTAAATTGTAGATTTTTTAATGAATAAGAATTAATAATTTAGATTATTTGTGAATACTAGTGACTAATATTGTATCAAAGTGTAGTGTTTATTATTATGTCAGTTGGCGCTCACACGATAGGGATTGACGGGTTCGGTGCACGAAACTACAAAGTGACCGCTTACAGTAATGAAGCTAGGTCCCCGTGCTGGCCCTCGGGCCTCTAGCCGTCTCTTTGCGACCCCTCATGAATATGCAAGCGATAGTTTCACAAATTGCCCCCCAATATCGTCGTGCGTCGACGTCTCACTCGGTGTCAATACATCGCACCAGGGTCTGTGATGTGTCTACGGCACCTCTGTTCTGGGCTTAGCAGATAACCAGGCGTAACATATAATAAATAGTTGATAATATTTTATATTATGATGATGATTGTGAGATTTTTTTGGGTTAATAGATGAATATGGTCAGGCCGCTGTGATAATTTTAGTAACGCAGAAGACTATAAAGTATTTTTCATTAAACGCATCTATTACCTATACTAGTAACTATATGTTGAAAGATTAAAAGGCATGCTATCGACGTTTGTTACGATGTAACGACAAGCAGCTAACAAAACATGCTGATGATTCTAATAATACAATGAGCTCCTTGCGTTTAGCTGGTAGATTACAATCGGTCCAGTTTTAACATTTGAAATTTTTGATGTTACACAATTCTCTTGGGTCAATTTATACAGTATTCAAGACTAAACATTACATTAGTACATTTCAGATAGTACTTACTATATGCTTCAAATTAAAACAGAAAGCCGTAAAACGCAGAACACGCAATTCGGATTCCATTTGTGAACGCGTAGCTTGGTCATTAGCTATAACTCAATCGCAAACAATATAAAAGTTCGTAATGCGACGGCAAAGCTGCGTATTGAAAAAGAAGGGTTGAATGTTTGAAGCGTTCGTCAAATAATTCTTTATTAATAATTAATCAATTGTTTCTATCTAACCCCTCGTCGTAATTCAACTCGCGTCCGCAATGAGTTGCGAATTATAATTGAAGTTTACCCGTCCGCTTCGCAGTCAGTCAGTCAGTCATGCTGTCCGTAGATTTATTTAAGATTTATTAATAAAGAATAATTTGACTTAGATTAATAGCACATTCACGGCTATTTGAGTTGTCGGAGTAATGTCGGCGCAGTTGATATTGTTTTTATTCAAGTTGTATTTTATTGGGGGCTACAGTCATATTATCTAATATCACATTCATAATAAATGTTGTCTTTTTTATATAAAACTGAGAATTAAATTTTTATAACATTTAGTTTCCACTGTAATTGGATTTGCCAATAGAGGAAAGTTTTAACCAATATTATATGTAGCTGTCCTCAAGTGGCTCATTAGTGCCTAAACAATAGTGTTAAAACTAAAACTTAAGTATGACCAACAACACTCTCCACAAAGAGAGTACCTTAGAAATTGTTTTGTGAATCGGAATACAATATTCGTTGGTTCAATCAGACAAAACGAAACAATTTGCCGGCTGAAGCCCCCCACAGCCCCCCACAACGCCCCACAATCCCACCGCTGTAATTACGGCCATACAAATTACTCCGTTGAAACAGTCCCATTTTCATTTACTTAATAATTTATACCGAACCCAATAAACAACGTCAAATGATTTTACGTCGGCCGCGCCCGCTGCTGCCTCCAGGACTAGGTGAAAGCGTGAGCAATAATACTAATACCACAGCTTTATATTATTTTATACAAGTTATTTATAATATTGAAGTTTAAATTCTTAATCAAAGATAATAAAGTGCAGAACGCTTCATGTTATCTGAAAAAATGGTACTCAACTTTGTGAAGTCTTGAAGGACTGATAAAGTCAAAGTATCTATTGGAAAATTACAACAGAACATATGCCTGTTGTTCTTTATTAGTGTATCTAGTTCTGACAAACGTGTGAGTAAAGTTCGCTATTTGCTTAATGTTTCTAATAGCTAATGTAACTATTATTTTAAGGCATAACATAACTCGGTATGATTGCTACGTTTGAGTATATGTATGGTAAGTACACGCTGGAGCTATACGAGAACTTCATATCAGTCTCCTTGAAACCGGATAATACAAGTGACTGTAACGCCGCAAACCTGTGTTTATGTATAGGTGATTTTGTTCTCAAATGGGATAGGAGCTTGGAAAAAGCGAAAATGAAATTAAAAGAGTTCTACTGAATAGTTGTACCGAAGTGTGTACTCGTATGAGGACGTGTCTCCTCTCATATTGCAAATTAATTACCGCGTGCTTTGCACCAACGGAGAGCTTTGGGAAAAAATCACATTCCTTGTTGCCTGCTACAAAGTAAATAACGACGGTGAATCTTCATTTTGTAATTATATATACCAGTGGTATTTAATTTTAGTTAACAGCGTTTTTCAAGCGACCGATCCCCGAATATGTTAACCGAACAAATATACAATTAAATATACTTAAGCTCACGTTACAATTTGCGATAGTTTGGTCATGCGTTTAGAACAAAAATACTGAAAGTTACGAGAGTGTATGTTTCGGACATTCGGCGGGCGTAAGCGATGCGTATGCCTTACATATCGCATGGTCTTATTTATCTCGTCAAATAGACAACGGGCTGTTTAAATTACTTTTACAAAGAAGGTACAAATCGGCTTAGCGCGAAGTGGGGTACACCCGTTTGAAGTCGGCTCTCGCAGCCGGCGCTAAGTGGATTACTGCCCTGTACGGGCCTACAGATTACGCGTTTGTCAAAACTGGATTTGTTTATCTGAAGTCTTTGAATTTTCAGATACGAACCTGTGTCGGTGACGGAGCGCGCGATTTGTTTTGACTTGACTGGACTGTTGAGGAACGTCTCGAAGTGATGAAGGTGTACGCTGCGGGCGCCACCGAAGATTACAAACTTGCTACATCTGCTAGTGTGACATTTCGGTGTATTTACCTAACGTGTTCTCTTGTAGAAATACTTATACAATTATAAACAATGTCCTTACTCTATTTAGTTCCGAAGAGAGTACTTAATTCCAACAAATAAACAGTTCGTTTCCTACAAGTGGTTTACTTTAAATATTAACCGTCAATGAAGCCTTCGAGAGCGAGAAAACGTAAATGCGGTTAGTTTAGTTGAATCTGAGATTATAGAAGTGATCTCGCGCAGCCGCCGACGGGTACTCTCAAATTTTAGTGATTTAGTGGTTTAGCGGCTGGCCTCGATTCGCCGCCGTCGACACTCGCCTTATCCTCGATCATAATGCTACCACATTATAGGTTTAGTTCATTTTCCTAGAAGTTCTTATTAACACTCCTGTTAGCCTAGCTGGCATGGAGTCTTACCATCTTACTTTATATCTAAGTTAAATGATTTTCTTGAAATTGAAGTAAAAAAACTTATTCAAAGATTTCGTTATTTATTCTTATCCTACGAAATTTAAGTTGGATTACCATTGCAGAAATGCGAATCAAATATTTTTTAAAGCATGCTGTTTTTAAAGAAAGCAATATGAGCTTATTTCCACCCTCGAAAAGTCGATACATAGTTACTAGCGAAGAGTGGAGAAAAAGCTCTAAATAATTGTCCTACTTTCCTGTGGTCAAACAAAGAATTCCGCTAGCAGCTAGCCGAGCGCTACGCGCAGCTGTACTGACAAAGCGGCATCGCTCGTAGCACATATAAAACCTTCCAGGGCATTCCGATAATAACGATGTTACCGACTTACGGTAGCACAGCGGAATTTACCGACAAATTGTGGCCAAACACATAAGCTTTGTGTGGAAGATATTGAATTTCGTAAACTAGATTAAAAACTAACGACAATCCACAGCTCTTGCCGAGGCCCTCATTTCACCGCGGCATAGGAAGTACACTATACGTACACACAGCCCACATAAAATATGAAAGTAGAATATAATTAGTGCATAATGCACAATATTAAATATATTTTTTCTCATGAAATAGAACGCGAGTTTGCTTAAATAAAATAGTATCATAGGAATATCAAGAAATATAACATGTATTTATTAACACAAGTAGCTCACGGAGGCAAATATACTAACAGCCGGACGTATAATAACAATAGAATATTATAATTATTCACGGCAGCACCTAGTACAAAAACACAATGCTAATGAAGTTATAATAGTGTAGAAGTAGAACAGCGACGCGGGCAGGAAAGTACCGCGGGCATCGTCCGCAATAGTAGAGCGCTCTATAGAATTACTTGCCGTTAATAAATCTGTTGTTACAAAGCTCGGGAAGGCTTTTAGAGCATTTAATTCGCTGCTAATGCTTCCGCAGCCTCCGTCCGTCGCGCACCTCGCCGCTTCACTCGGCTGCCGCTCCGACGCACATAGATGTTTATATCAGTATGTATCAACTAGTATGGAATTTCCTCTATCTTTAGGCTTTTGTAATGTAGCCTATGATCTTATAGTCTTATTGTGCTCCTAATAAAGATACATACTAATTAATAGTTTTACTACTTATTTAGTACTTTTTGACATGCATATTTAACAATAATATTTTGCTTTCCTACTAACAGATCAAGGACAAACACTATATATAGTCCCATACATGCTATCATATCTAAACTTAAAAGATCTTGTTTAGTGCTTAACTTATTAAGAGTTCTATACTGGTACTGGTTACATAAAAAACTATATTCATGCATATTGGTGTAGTAGAGCAACATTTTTGTAAATG
>JAOSYY010000005.1:681834-752172 GCA_025727935.1 Hebomoia glaucippe
TATTCTTCCCATTTTAATATTAACATTATGGACGCGATAAAGTTATGGAGCCGTTTTATTGAATTTTAACGTCTCATAAACGACTCTTTTTATAGCTTTTCAAAATATTATTACGACTGACTTTTTACTGACGGATTCTGCACATGTTAAATGCATTAATAATCAATAAACCGAGTACTTACTTTCAAAGTTGATTGAAAAGTTAGAAGTGTGGTTATAGTATATTCATCGACATATTGGCTCGGATCAAGTTCAGCGATGTGTCCACAATATCTCCCGATCGGTTTCCAGGAAGCTCGCCTCCTCATGAGCGAGTGTTATCGGGCAAAGCTTCCGCAGTAAGACTTTAAGCCAATATTAAATCGCGTCTCGGCTATATTTTAATCATCTTTGAGCGATCTTCAATAACTCACGAATATTGCACAAAGTAAACAAATTCCAGCATAAAACTATCCGGCGGAATTCTAAAATAGTAAACATTTCCGCTAACTTCCGGCCCTCGCTGAGTACGCTTTACTTGCAAAGAGAATTAATTGCAAGAAATTGAATTAAGTTTGGTATTCGACAGTTATGTGAATAATAATTATACGAGAACTCGAGTTTTGATATTTTAAGACGTGCCGAATTTCAAACGGAATTTTTGAACTGAAACAAAAGACTCTACGCCCAAGACAGATGTATATTATTATAAAGTTGGTATGTGGTATGCAACTTTTTATACGTCAAAACAGCGATTACTACATTTAAATAAGATTTTCAGTTGTTTACGGTAAAACTAATTCAGTAAGTGAGTCATTTAGCCTATACGGTCTTAAGCCCATTAACGAGACATTCAAAATTAGAGAATAACTGCCATGTAAGCACAACCTCATAAAGGTGAGTCTAAAATAAATTTGATTGCGAATTACAAAATAATTACAGTTAACTACATGCAAAGTTTTATAATACAGTCGGTACAATACATGGATAATAATTAGTAAATCTCCGTTAAACTGTGCTCACTTAGCTCACACAGCGCCGTGGAGCGCGCGTGCAAACAAAACGTCACTAATTAGGCTCGACATTGGCGGGAACTTGTAACAACTTCTACAAAGTACAAAAGCTCGTGACAGCGTCTTTGTCCGCCCGAGCTTTTCCACACCCGCCCGCCCGTGCCGCTTCCGTCGCGTGCCCTGATATCATTATTTCGTGTTCACACTTGTCAACTGTTCATTGAAGTAATTGCTTAAAATATAATTGGCTAGATTTTCTTGCCATTTCTCTGCCATGATCGTTTATAGTTAGTTAATATAAAATATATATTCAAAAGATTACGATACAAAGAAAATTGATAGGAAAACAATAAGTATGGTAAAAGCTTCAAGTTAGTATCAAATAAAAGGTTTTATATCGGCTGTGTACAGAAGTAATACCGGCAGGTTATAAACTGCGACTCCGACCTCACTCGTTAAATATCGAAATGTTATCTAAATAAAATAAATGAATAGGATTTTTATATATATTTATACTTACTCTATTTATAACTGACGTCGCCAGCGCTCGCGCCACGCTGCGCTCCGAAGTGCTATTGAGGTAACGTGTCTGCTATTTTGTGACTACAAAAACATTTTAAATCCTTTTAATATTCTTCAAAAGATATTAGAAAGATAAATTCTCATCATTAAAACTTTCTAGACAGACAAAAAGAAAATTTATTTTTGAAACGAAAGTTTGTTCAGACGTACCCATGTTTATGGATTAATTTTAATAGAAATAAAGCGCGGGAGCCTTCATTTCTTATTTTTGATACTAAGGAAAAATTCAAATTCCCCCAATGTATGGTCGACTTTTCGGCTATACTGCCTCGTTTCTACGAACCATATTGCCCGCGCATTGCCACTTTAATATGCTAATCATTTAAACTTTGTCAATGACCTTCTATAAAGATATTTTCAAATGTCATTTATTATATGCACAGATATAAAGTTCTCCTAATAGTAGAAAGAGACTTTATAGCTCAAGTTAGCAAGGATTTTCTTGACTTAGGCATGGGACCATCGAGGCCTACACGAGACACTAATGGCGCCTCGCATTAGCACTGAGAAGACGTCGCTCATGGCAGAATTATGCCGCGCTATTAGAGGCGTTTAAGCGGATAATATTTAAGCGACAAACAGACATTTCACTTCATGTTTAATGTATAAGTACCACGAGAAAAAGCTTGTTTATGTTAATTTAAAAGATTTTTTCAAAAAACAAAACTAATCTTTGGCACAATGAAATAGTCGTTGCAAATAGAAAATGCGGCCTCTTCCACACAAATCCATCTTAAATCAAGATGAGAGCAGTATGCTACGTTAAATCATATTGACCACTGAATATCTAATAAACTACATACTTAATAATTATATTATGTATTATCTCATAGCTTTGTATTGTGATCATTTAGATAACACAGGGCTATCGAACATATAAGATCGTCATTTTTTAATTATTAAGTTTTTTAATAAATTACCTTATTGTAAATCTTGCTTCAGTATTGTGAATAATGAATATCAAAATATGTCGCTCTTAGAGGATGTTATTAAACATTTCGAAACAAACTTCGGTCCCCTTGAAATCTAACTCAATATATTAAAATTGTACCGGAGCGCGGAGCGCACGACGAAAATTAAATATAAACATATTACTTTCCCTTTGCATCAAAGGGATTTAAATAAATTGGGCCAGCTCCGGAGTTCTCACTGCGATTAGGTTGCGTACACAGGAGCGTGCGACGCGCGGAATGAGACGATCTTAAAGAAACACCCTTACAGTGAATATTATTGAAAGAGAACATCTAAACATATCATCAATCTACAATTTCACAGAAAAACATTACTAAACTTATTATACCTTTGTGCCGTTGTTTGTCCGGTACGGTATTGGGCACTATTGTGTTTCGATCAGATTGGAATAGTGAAGGACAGCAATAAGTCGTGTTTCCACTGAAAGCCGTTTTTACAAAGCCTATTCAATAAGAGCCAAACGAATAAATCGGTTTTACCCTCATATGTCGCTAAATATTCTGTACTGCGTTCATATATTCTACTATTTGTCCATCCAATTTCTCAAAACTTATTCAAGGCTCCTCAAACTACTACACATTTTAGATTTTTTGTTGTGTATGTCCTTGGTACTCTTTATTAAGTAATAAATAATTTAAAAACTATAAATTACACTATTATATTGTAATAAACAAGTAATACGCTATCGCTGAAATAAAACTACAAACATACCGACAGCTTCAGTGAAATGTAAGTACATTGTATCGGTTCAATTGTCTAATAATAACATAACAATATTGTTCTAAACGGCTTCTTGTTCAATTACCATATCAGAACGGCTGTTTCTATGTCAAAAGTAAATACGATTCGTATTTCTTACTAGATCGGTAACTGAGATGTATCAAAGGCTGACATTTAGGTCGCTTGTACATAAAGACTGTAATAAATTATGACAGAGATACTTCTGTTGAGAAACCCTAAAATAAAAATATCTCGTGACGCGAATCTGACACTAAACTGCTGTGAAGTATGTCAACTCTTAAGTTATTATAGGCAATAAATAGTACGGGAGGTCGTAACGTAAGGACAAAATCATTTTAGGTGGGCTAATTCTTGGAGATTCCTTTGGCCTCAATTTCCCGGTCAGGATAAGGCCAATCTGGCAGCCGGTAGACGGTGCGTTTATTACTTTGCATCTCAAATGTACACGTAAAATATTATTTCTTTAAATTAATTTAAGAATTTTTAATTTTTTGTATTAAATTAATTAAGCTTTCTAAAATACCAGATATTTTAAACGTTGCTTGCTATGTACCAGGCGCTAGTTTCGATTAAAAAATACTGTTTTTTTATCGCTGTCTGTAAGTACAAGGAAGATATATGAGAAAAATTTGGGGTCTTTATTAACGTAACCGAAGCCAAAACAGCAATTTTTAGAATTTGTGTCTGTCAGTTTCATTGTTTATTTGCACGATAGTGCGAACTAATCTCAGATACGGCTTAAGCGATTTGGGTACGGTTATTTCTATTATATGCTAGTAAACTTCTGACATCAGTGTAGTAAAATAAATGTTAGTTATAAAAGCTGACATGTTATGCTTCACTTTACAGATCGAAACGCATATATTTGATGAATGTAACGACATAATTTATAGTCCACAGCGCTATGAGGAGCCGTAATTTCAGAATCAGTAATCAATTGTTCGAAGGTGACTCGCTGCATGTAAACTGGTAACTGGACCGAAAGATATTTGCACGCATACATAGCTGTATCGACGTATAGTATGAGTGCATCGGTGTTGTTTCCGCTTTGAATAAAAGGCGCGCTAATAGTTGTTGTGAGGTCCGCCTGCAATATCGCTGGCAGGGCTGGGATGGGGCGGAACGGTGAGGAGCGGGCGAAGCAGCGGGGCGGAACAGACGGCGGAAACAATGCGACTTAGGTGTTACAGCCGAGTTACGCGGTAACATCTAGACCGCGCTCGCGGTTGACGGTGACAACAAAACTATACTAAAGTTACATCATTTAAGGACATGTTCGATCATATAATAACAACCCACTCCCTTTGAATATGTATATACCTTATTATCATATCTTATTATATATAAGCTAAGAATAACAGCGAAATAAAAGAAAATTGTTTCAGTTGGAAGGACGCCGAGTGAGACGGTATAAAAATTAGGGTGCCCTGCCCCCTCTATAGGAGCACATTTATTTATAATCTACACAATGTTCCTTAAAAGTAAATATAAATTATATATTGGTCTATTAGCAAATAAAAAGTTTGTGGAATATCTGATAAGAGGAACTTGAACGGTAAAATAAAAGTAAATGCTGACGTAGAAACTACTTACATTATATTCAACAGCTGTTCAATTATATCCTCATAAGAGAATGAAAATCTCCGACTAACGTAAAAGCCTTATTATTTCTTTGAAATATTCATACCGAGTTCAGCGCTAACGTCGACTTGAAACTTACCGTTGCTCGCTGCGACATTCTGACCTCTGCGTTACGGAGAAAAGGTCGCGTTTACGGTGAGAACGATAAAAATATATTCTATTAGTGAATGTCGGGTGTACGTGGGCTCACAATGGCCCGATTGAAATGTGAAGTTTTTTACGGTCCCCGCAGACGTCAGCGAAATTGAAAAATTACAACGAGCTCGGGCCACATCGTGCCATTATAACTTAAACATCGAATCGTATTCTCCGAGGAGATCCAGCGGCGTAGCGCGACCGACTGACTGACTGCTCGTAATACGAGTTGGGAATTACCTATGACTGTCTCTCACCTCCGCGCTTAATTAAAGATCGCTGTACCCCGAACTTTTACTTTGCAACATAAAATTACAACGGTGTGCCCGGCAGCAACCAGCAGCAGGCAGCGAAGGGCGAGGGCGCAGCGAGTGCCCTCGGCGAGCTAATCCGATCCTCAAACGTCGGCTTAAGGACGTCGTCTTTTTACTCTCATTTAGAGTTTCGTTTTTGTCGCTTTTACGTCGCGAGCACCGTTACAATTGCTTGTTATTTCAGTAAAGAACGCGTACGAGGCGAGTGGCCTTTTTGTATTTGTTTTAATGTGTGCCAATTGAATGTGTAAAATGCTTCTCGCTTGTTTTATTTTTTATCTTATCCAATTAGAACAGTTCTTTCCTGATGTGTCGTGTATTCATCTCTTCAAATAAAAGACACACCCACTAAACACATAATTGTTTAAATAATAATTCAGTATCTAAATATTCTAACTGTCTTTATTTTATATAAATCGGCCACTCAATCGCCGCATTAAGGATTTATTTTTACTATATAGCAATATTCTGGATTTGGCCAAAGGTTACGCAATTTTTTTGAAAAGGCCCCATGTGTCGCCTTGGTAATGGTTATCATGTTTATGAAGGCGTTAGTATCCAGTACTCCCTTAAACGCGAGGCTCATAGCATTTGCAACTCTTGCTACCGGCTATTTCGCTACTGCCTCGGCATGTAACTAGATCATGGGAATACTAGTATAGTCTATAGTGTGCGATACATATATTATAGTAAACATAGCATAAGACAAAAATAATAAATAGTAATATCAACGTCTATCAATATTTTTTATTGAATTATACATATTATGCGCCCTTGGATAAGAAAACTGTGTGTATGTAGATTTTGACTTGCAAAGGGATGTATATGTTACTTAAATATGAATAATTGCTCCCGCGTTGTGTTCAATATCGCACTGACAATAAATATACTGCCAACGTAATCGACATTCACCGACCCCCGTCCAACTCTAGTCGCTAAAATAATGTCGACACGCAATTCAATCGGCTGCCAGACTAACACAGCACAGCGCACTGTGTAATTTTGGGGACAGTTCTTCAGTTTTTATTGACGTTTGAATGTTTATTCACCCCTTTTCATCTGTTTCAAGGTCATAAAATATGAATGCACTCATGTATTTAAATTAATGCCCATTATTCTAATCAACTAAACAATTTACAAACTGTTCTCAACAAAATAATATACACACTGCCTCTTGAGAGTGCCAGTTAACTATCACTTTTGACATATTCTTTTAAAGTCACCTACAAATACATCACATTTAAAATGAATAATACGGTATATGGGTTAATTACAGCATAAAGTTAGTAGGCTTATATTGCAAATATATTAATATTGTTAACACTATATCTTCCACTGGAAACGGTTCGGGTTTTCCGGAAACAAATGCGTGTCAAAACTAAGAATTATTTTTACAAAATAATGATATTATATACATTTATTACGACGCATAGTTTATTTAAATACTGACACAAACAGACATTCAATGGAATATCAAATATATAACTAGACCCGTTTTTAACACTCGAACAAGAAAGTATACAAAAACCGATTTTAGGAGGGAAAACGAGCATATGGCAAATGATTACCGTCGCCCAAGGACGTCAGCAAGACTGGCCTTTCAAAAAGGAAAAGGATCGTTTCTTCAAAGCCATCATATCGTAACGGAAAAACCTCCGGCGAAAGCTGGATCCACAGAGTGGTTGTGCGTGGTAGGTAATGAAAATAGGTTGTTCCATGGTACAACCAATTTTCATTACCTACCACCTCCTTTTTTGTACATATTTATATGATTAGGGAGACCGGTTAGCAACTGAGGTGATAAAGAAAAAAAATGACAGGCATAAATAAATAATTACAAAATAACAAGAACCGATTACAAAGATTCACGCGATGATCAATGTTCATTAATATGCGAGACTATCTGTAACGTATTTAAATAATATTTTATCGAACAATTTCGATGCACGTGAGTTTTAAATACGAGTAAACCTTAACATTGACTCGCGAAGCGAATGAACAGCTTTTAGCACGAGCCGCGCGCGTGTAGTTCCAATGAAGAAATAAATTAATATTTTTATAACTCTACGCAATTAATTGTAACTTTTGTGAACAAGTACTTTCTTTAATAATATATTTATAGATTACAAATTTATTATGTTAACATATTTTCAAGACCAAAATACAAAGCATCGGTTAAGGAAGAGGCAGCCGGAATTGTAGGACAGTTTTGGCTTAAAAATTACATTCATATAGACAAAAAGCTTTTGATATAATGCCATTATTTTATTACGAAATATTGTAAATTATGGAGTAATGATTACATGTAATAAAAACTAAGTATGACTGGAATCTTGTTTACATTATAATTACATCTACAGTGTATTCCAGCAAATAAATTCATTTATTCGTGTGAAAAAACTGTCAAATCTTTTCGTCCATTTTTGCACCATCGAATAATTTGCATCCCAACATAAATTGTCATATTTAAAATTTCAGTACAGAATATAAAGTTGCGTATATTAAGATGGAACAAATATACTGCCATATATCTACATTGAGTACGAAGGAAGCAGGTCGAAAACCGGTCGACATCCAACATATCTTTATTGTATATAATAAATAAATACAAAGAAGTTGATCTTTTGCCTTATAAAAGTAAGAAACTACTTAAATTTAAGATTGCCACGTTTTAATATTTGTAGAACATTGGAAGTAGCACGATCGTAGCTTCCGCAGTGTGTTTTTTACATTGCAAGTAACATTAAGGGAGACGATCTATCTGCATCACTGAGAGAAACACGCACACACACGTACACGCAAGCGTACACACATACACACGGGCAATAAACACTGAACAAATATCGGGCAAAAGGAAAAATACATCTCAGCGAGGTGGCGGCAGCGCACACGCATTTGCATATCAAAGCGTTCAGAGCGCTCGAGCCGCTTAGGACGCCACCCCACGAGCGTAGTGTTTCGAATCTATGCGTACTAAGTACTGTGATAATAATTAAAGGCATATACCTAACATAGAAATTCTAAAAAATATATAAAAGTTAGCGTTCCTTTCACCTACGAATAATTTAAAAATAAAACTTTAAAAATGAACTAGGTTGAACTGAACTAGTATATCAATATCATAGTCATCTTAGTCAATACCACTTTCACACTCAATGTTTATTTTGCAACCCTGAAATGTTTCGTGGATAATTGTTCTTAGAGGAAATATTATAGGAGGCGGTCTCACAGACATGGTTGAGTGCAAATCGCGGTGTCTCACGCACCGGCAACGGCATTTCTGTACAAAGTTGGATAAAATTTATATACTGATGCCTATTTAATTATAATTGAGAATGATCCTGCCTATTAAATTGAAATGCAACCGTCGACCTAGTTGTGTCTGTAATGTCACTGCGACCGACAGCGTTCATTTGGTTAGTTGTACTTGTTACAAATTACTCGAAAGTATATATTTGCTCTTATTAAACAGTAGCGCACTAAAAGGAACCAAAAATATAACGGGGCCTTAAGCGGCGCCTCGGCCACCTCACCGCTAACAGGAATTTAATTTTTAACTTGACCCCGGGGAGCGCGATTTCTTAACGAACATTACTTGTACAAGTATTCGCTAATTAAATTCGAGGAAATTGGTTTTAAAAGAGTTTACGATAGCTGCTTTTACATTTGGAGGCGCTTGGGCGGCTTAAGAGAGAATAAGGAAATATCGCGAAGCTCGATTATCGCATCAATTGTGCCCGCACTGAATCATAATCAATACAACGTCACGATCTCTCGGCATAGTTGTGTATTCTAACAAACTACCTGGAATATTAGTTGCTGATTTCACATGTAATATTCGCGGACTATCACGTCTGAAGAGTCCTCATATGTTTGAATGATTAGAATAACCAAGGCAAGTCAGTAACGAATTATATAAAATTTTAGTGTTTGTTAAAACAAATAAAATGTTATCTAGAGGCTAAGAGCTGCTCTCGTGCTCGTAATGCGCATATAAGACGGGGAGTGGTCGTCGCGCCCGGACGACGAACCGTGTGATTTTTCTTTGACGCCGTATCCTTACACCGCGTCGCTAAATTCTGCATGTTGTGGCGCAAATATTATTTTTTGTCATTTGTTTTTCTGTTCTATATTTTCTCTGTTGTATGACGAATATCAACACATGTATCGATCATTGTATAGTTGGAGCTGCTGAGTCTATTGAATTCTATTTAAAATAATAGGCAATAAATCTAAAAATATAAAGCTGCCCCATAAAAAGTGCACCTTGCGGCGACGAGGACAAAACTTGTTAGTTTCACTTTATATTAAAACATCGGCATCGTTTGTCGTGTAACTTAGAAGTAAGCGCACATTCGTCGCGCCAGCGTTTCTTTGTGTCGCGAACGTCCTTATTAAATAACTGAGATGGTGCGTTTGCTCTTATCTTCCTGCACTCGGGTAATTTATCTTGTTGCTTTGAGAAGTCGCGTTTCTGTTATTCTTGTTAAATTTAGATTATAAAGCTTTGATGGTGAATGATGGTGTACAACATTAACCCGTCGAGAACGGATATTTCATAATATTAGGAATTTCCATATAGTTCGCATTGACGTCGTCCAGTATGGGTACGCCAGCACGTAATACTGTGTAGTTCATCAATATTGGACAAGTAACAAACATCGCAGCCCCAGGCTCGCGCAGTGCCCGCCTCAGCTCGTTAGCACAATTACAGTGATCCGCACACAGAGGGAATTATTTAGTGCCGTCTTACTACGCTCACCCTCATTCGCTATTAGTAGTATTATTTTCTAATATTCGGGCATCAGGATAATACGGGATGTATCGATTTTACTATTTTATTGCTTTATCAGCAATGCGTATAAACATTGGAATAAAAATCGATTTGTAGCATTTTTATTTTACTTTCGCGATATAGTCAGACAAATTTAATAGAATGTGTGCGACAGTTCACCTTACTCATTCGATCTACTATTGTAATTATGAGACGATGATGAGAAGATGACATAATATTAGATAAAGAAACGATAATGTATTTTTAGACTCGCACCGTCGTGGTTAGAAATGTACTTTAAGCGTAGCACGACTAAAGTTAGGCAAGTTCAAAATGTTATCTGAATAATGAGTCAATGCTGGCGACAAGACGCTGACAACCCGTGCAACGACAAAGTTAAGTGAAGTTCAAACGAGCTGAGACAACTGCAAAGCAATATAGACCGAAATAGTCGCCAGTTGATGTGTTTCGCGCAGCGAGTTCTCTACTGCCGGTCGCGGTGTTAGGCACCTCGTTGTAGCTCCTATCCATCAGGAGATAGGCGGAATAGTTAACAGCGAGTTATTTGCATATTTAATACACAAAAATATTTTATGAAAAGGTATGTCTTTCTCACTGCTACACCGGTAATCGAAATAAGGAATGTGTATGATCCGCGCACCGCAGTGACGATTGCTTCGCTTCAGTTAAATGAGTAGAGAGCATTGGAGATTGCTCACGTACACATGTTTCCATTTAACTTATACTGTATTCAAATTATTGTTAGATACGAAATTATATTTCGAAATATACAACTTATTATAAACATTAAATTCACTTGAAATGTACTCAGCGGTAGCTACAATGGGCCGAATTACTTTCAATGTTGAGGACCGGTTGCGGTCTCTTGAATTATTTATTGTATAGTCGTCGCACTTAGGGCGGTCCCTTAATTAAATGACATCACATCACTGATGCAGTGATCCCCGATCCTCCACCCCTGATGCCTCCCGCCCGAATCCCGCTACACGTAACGAGCGTTCTACGAGCCCACACTACTTGTTGGAGCGAGGCTTTATCCTTATGATTGACTAAGTTATATTATTTAAAAACATGTGAAAAGTAAATCCATTTCTCAAGAATACATATATGTACTTTAGAAGTATTCAGGAAATTAAAACTTTCGATTCTATATTGTCCTGGTTAAATAGCTATTTTCATATTATATTTTACAACATTTCTATAAACGAATCAACATTAATTTTTTTTTATAATATATACAAATATTTATTACTATCGTAGCTCATAAATTAATGTAAGAATTGTTTAGTATACATCAATACGACGATAAAATAGTAATGATATAGTTTTAACATTGAAGTATAAGCTTTTTAAAATTATTTTACAAAACCTATAGGCATGATGCAGCAAGTGCTGCCCAGACCTTATTTTGTATAGAATGCAATGTTGTGTGTGCGGATGCCTTACTGCCCTGCCGCTAATATATTAACTAGTGTAGCTCGAAGCCGCGCAATTGTTTTCACATTCCAATCGGCTGACGCCCCCGCCTCCATATTCAATTTGTGATCATTACACCTACACATATGTTTCTAGAATATCATCTTAAGATACAGCTCGCTAAGACACGACATTTCCAGGGGCTCTAAATTGCAAACCTAATAAGGAGACTATTCGATAGAGAGCTAATCGGGTCAGGGACGTCCGAATCTGTCTTTTGTTACTGGAAGTACCTCAATGAGAGTGTGACAGAAGTTAAAATTATTTAATACAATAATTTACTGATTACCATCAGTAAATTATCGTATTAAATACTCCAAATATTTTTTCATTGCTTTCTTTAGAACTATTTTCAAACTCATTGTCATTCATGTTGGGTTGATTTCTTTAAGAATCAAATTCTATTACTCGTTCGCTTTTCTTTAATATTTCTTTAAATTACTTCGTTTTATTAATATAATTAGATTGCCTAATTAAATGTTCAAAAGTAAGCAGGATAAATTTATTTTACAGTTTGTTACTGCAATAATATTTTAATCAACAAAACTGATTCACTAACCGCTACGTCGCCACCACGTCGCGAAGCCCACGCTTGCCCTTTCCCCCGGACCGCCCCGCGGCTTCGTAGCCCCGACCCGTTTAAATATGAACGGGGTCCCGGTTACCTGGCTGTAAGTACAGCTTGTAATTGTTACTGAGCTTTGTGAAATTAGATTCTGTTTTCATTGTAGCCTCGAGAGGCTTTCTTTTATGTTACTGGAGAAAATTGTAATTTTTTCGAAAGCTCGATCTGCCCCTCAACTTCGTTGCCCAACACTATATGGAAGTTTAAAAAATAATAATGATTGCAACTGACTAAGACAACGCAACAGGCTGCTGCTTTAAATATAACGAGTATCAACGATATGTTATTATCACTGTCCAATTGAATATCTATTCCTGTCTTATTAAGGTTTCTTTATACGCCGCCTTAAATGGTAAGACAATACAAGAGGGGAGCGGACATGAACAGAATAAAAACTAAAACTCGCTTGAAGTGTTGGGTGTCGGAGATAAAGGCGGGCACTCGGCGTAGATCACAGCAGGAGTTTACGTTTGGATCAAAGGCTTTTGTTGTGGATTAACAACTCTGAATATAAATTATTTGTGTCCGGCTCCGAAATACTTTTACCAGTTACAAAGCGGGGATACGCACGGCTCAATCTACATTTTTAACACTTAAATAGATTGTAGTGCTTAATATTATTATTATTATTATATCTTTATTTTTCTCAGCTCAGCCCATAAATATTAATAATATTAAATGTGAAGAACTCTAATATGAAATATTTTCGTAAAATCCAAACGCTTTCCAAAATTTAGTCTGAATATTTTTATGTTACTTTCTTCAATACATATTGACCGTGCCTACTTACGTAATAGCAAACGATAGCTAAGTCCTGAATATTTATTTGTGTAATCAAATTTTCGAATAAGTAATTATACTGAACGTAGTAGGTTGTAGTACATTTTGGCCAACCGCCGGAGCCTGAGGCTGGCAATGAGTCGTTATCGCACTTTACATTTATAACGGCAAAGCTACTCGAAGCCAAACTTTACCCTCTGTGATGTTGAAAAAAAGGTTACATTTTTTCCGAGAAGATGCGCGCATAGAGTTTCGAACACAGATAAATATTTGTTTCCGATTGCTGTTCGGCAATTCCTTCCGTCCTTGTACATTTTAAAAATTACAATACTTTACAATTAATGTAGCAATATTTGATATACATTAAAAGTCACGTCGCTCACTTTCCTATACCACCATTCTATTGTATACTCAGCTTTAAGGATTAGTTAATAATAAAAAACGACATCCGATTTTTTCTACTGTGCAGATGTGTCGTAGGTTTCTCAATCACACCCATTAATAAATTAAGTGAATTGTTATAGTATAAATATAGTAGCATGTCACCTATATAATAATTAAATACTCCATACCTTATACAGACGTAGTCATTAAAATACAGAAAACGTGGCATTTCAATGTGGTGATTATAAAAGCATGACAATTATTCGATGGTTTTAAAAGCAAACAAAACTCGCGCTATAGATTATTTTAAAAATTCAGTATTGTGCGGTTGTGGCGGCAGGACTCCAAATAGACCCAACATTTTCCTGTAACGAGCGGGCCCTTTAAGCGTCGTCATCACCCTCTGCATTCTACGGCACGACGTAGAGGTACGAACGCAACGAGCTACAAGCGCTACGAACTCGATACGCAAGCCAGCCGAGAGCTAACGACGCGATATTACGTTCTCTTCAAATTCATTACAAAGTAAGCCCCGGCAAAAGGTGCGACATGCAAAGGCACGCATACATAGAGGATACTTGCTATTATATAAGAAAATTAAATTAAATAAATATTAATATACTCCTATAATAGGTCCTCATTGGGAAGCATGAGTTATGTCCAGATCATATAACATTATTAATATATAAAACAATTGTATAGTGATATAATGTGCTTAACAACTTAAATTCATATATTTCTCAATGCTTGAAATAAAAATAAATATCTCTACGCTATATGGCTAAAGTATCACCGTCAATCAATGACAAATATAAAAAACATGTATATATTGCGAAATTAAATTAACGCAAGCTCTGGTGCCGTCAGTATCATTCTCATATAATTAATTTAAAATGCTATCCTAATCACAATTCATTACACTACTTATATTTTCCAACTGCTACTCATATTTACCCTATCGGAACTGGTGACATCCTCCTACTAATTCTATATCTTTTTATTAAGAGACAGGAGTGTGATTATTTGGAATTCTATTCAATACAATTTTAATAAATATCACATATTGTTCGAATCGCATTATCTTTTTACTGATTCTCGATTAGCTAATTTTAATATCACATATAGAAAATTTTGAATACTTGTGGTTGTATATATGTAATATTTATTTTTGAATTTAAGAACTAAATGTCATTGACCATTAAATAAATGTTATATTGTCTAACAAATAAATGTTTTTTTGGTGTCATAATGTGTTCCATGTACCCACGTGTTTCACTATTGACCATTACCATTATTTACCAAAGATTCTTTTCGGTTTCCTTTAAATATAAAAAAGAAATATAAATCTAAATTTTTTTATATTTGAAACTGTAAAATTCAATTGTAAAAGTTTTGCTTGCTAAATTGTAAAACTTTGTTACCAATGAATATTTGAACTATCCACTAATTCATTTCAATTTACAAACCATATCCTCTAGCAGCAATCCCCGCAACCCACCCCCTCAACTACCAATTAGCGTTTCTCTTCCCTACGCTCGTGAGCTCATCATTTTATCGAGATAATTTTTCATTGTCGTTAGAGCACATGACAGAGACTATAAGGGACATTTTCGACATCATTATTATCTTCCTCTCCGTCACCGCCCCTCGCCTAACCTGCACCCGTCTCCCAGATCCATATTCAAATCTTCAACTAATTGTTAAAATAAATAAAACACGTAACATTGTTAATGTTTTTATTCAGAAATTCGAGTTAACATTATTTCGTTTTAAATTCATTCTAGCGGTAATGTCAGATAATCGACCTTCTCAACATGTTGACTTCGCTTTCTCTTAGCTGATGCGAAATCTTAAAAACGCAAATTCGCCTCTTTGAACATATTTTTAAATTTATATATTAGATTGTATACAATACTGTACAGAATGCGATCACTTCTTGTTGCTTATTGCTACCGTAAGAACGTGCCCCGTGCAACACGGCTGCACGGGCACGCCCGCCCCGAACCGCTGGCATAGTAGCGGCCGCGGTCTACTACAAGTACATTCAGACTTTGAAATTTAATATTCACAATAAATTAACTTACAATAAATAAACTCTTAATATCAAAATATTGTAGAGCATAGTAACAAGTGAGAGACTCGTTGCAAGCAGCACTGTGTCCGTCGCGCCTGCGCACCTCTCTTATATTTACATTATTAATATTAATTATCTATCGTTATAAGTGACTAGAATGAAAACATTGCTTACTTGTTGAGGCGCCCATGTATGTGTAAATGTATCATTGTTTATGTGTTGTTCATGTGGTGTGTATGTAGTGTTAAGGTGTATGTTGTGTGTGTGTGTGTGTGTAAATCGGTGGAGGGTGTAAACTATACCTGTTCTATAATTCGTTTAGTTTTCAATAAATAATTTACAAAATGTTTTAGATTCGACTAAAAGCTAGAGTACAAGTTGGTACACGTTTTTTGTGATTAATACATAGAAGATTATTTAAAGTCTTCTTTCCTTAATCTATGTTACAAAATGTTCTATTATAGCTGATATTAATATTTGCTGGAATATTTCGTTGAGATATAAAGAGGAGCAGTGTATATATTAGATACTATTTACAAGTACGAGGCGCCAGCGCGTTACCGGCACGTGCGGCCGCGCGCTCTTGGACGGAGCTTGTCTACTCGGATTATTATTTTTGATGGTTACAATGGCATCGTTTGATGTTTCAATTAAATTTTAAAAACAGTTTTGGTGGAGAGTGAGGTTAAATCGGGTTTATTAATCATCATAATTTTTCGTTAAAGTACTTAATGTGAATATTTCACAATTCTTACCCACATCTCCCACCACTGTACAGGCATGAGTACCGACATCAATCAGAACCAAATTACATTCTTATGTTATCGTCATTATTATTTTTTTTGTAAGTATACATTTTCACGTCTTATTATTGGTTTTATTTAAATCGCAGGTGATTTTTAATACATAACTTAAGACAACTCTGTAGCGGGTTTATCGTCTGTGCCCTGAGCACCGCGTCCAATATGAAGATTGCGTTCCGCAACTAATGGAGTTGTGTGGGTGAGGGTGGGCGGCGGCACGATTGTAAGCGTGTGGCACGTAAACCAGCTGCAAGCGGGCTATACTCTTTGCCAGACCGTGGACGCAGCGTGCTCGTCGCATGCCTTACCAGCTGTGCAGCCATGGGCGCCTCGGACGACGAGTGCGACGAACAGATTGACAAGGTCTCGATATAGTCTGACATATCCGAAGCCCCACTCGAGCTGCTGTGCGCGTCCACCACACCTGCACAGTAAACGTAATATTATTAATTTAAATAATCAACATGCGTTTGGATTACAGAGTTTACATGGATGACCATAATATGTTTACATCTGTCTTAGAATTTAATATCAATATACACAATTATAATAAACTTTAAGCTACATAAGTTTACCCTCAAGTCAAAGGAAGGTACAGTAATTATTTATTTCCGATAAGCAGATATGGCTCACCTCGCAGCTGTCTATCAACCAGCAGCGGCACTTCTGCTTCTGCCGAACTGCTCTTGGGCGCGACCGTTGGTGCAGCGCGAGTGGCTCCTGACGAGCGCGAGCGTCGTGGTGGATGGTGAGGCGTCGGAGGTACGCGACGGGCTGTTCGATATCGGCGTCGGGCAGCTGCTGTTGTAGCTGGCAGTTCAAAGTCAGCGCCTGGTGGTGGTTCGCCACGTAGTGACCATGATGATACCCCCGAGTCATTTGAGCTTGACGAATCCCTATTTCCAGCAGTCGTCGTAGTCACTCCCTTTGTTTTGGATGCTTCCGAGCTGTCTGCGTCTGAATGTTTGGCGGCGCAGTCACATGGAGTGCTTGCCTGCCGCACCCCCGAGTCGCGCAGAGTTTCGATTGAAGAGGCTGAGCCACGACCGCCGACGCCGTCAAACTCTTTCACATCATCGAGGAAGCGCGACGAGTCAGCCGAACTCGAGCGCCGCCTGCCCTCAGCCCGTTCAAGTCCCACACGTAGCTCAAGCGGCTCTCCGGGGGTCGCGGTCGAGTGCCGTGATTCTTCAGAACCACACAATGTCGGATTACTCGCCGACTTTTCATCTAGAAGACGGCTGATAGGACTTTTGGCAGGATTTTTCAATGTGTGAAAAGCGAATCCGGCTATAGGTGACATTGGAGTATAGCCGGAAGGTAAACTTTTTTCATGTTCAAAGTTATGACTTTCTATCGAGTTGGGTTTCATCATCAGGTATTCACCATGGGATATTCCCCGACGCCTCTCCAATCGCTCTTGTGGGTGTCCGCATTTGCTACACATCCCGTTGCTACTGGGCCCGAACGTCGTGACTGGACTGAGGTTAGCGCTCAGAGCATCCAGCTCACGTTGGGTCACACCTGCTTTTTTCAAAAGATCTTTAGCATTTTCGTAGTGCTCCAAGGATAATGCAAAATTTAAATTTTCATAGTTAGCTAGTGGCCCATCATCGACAACAGGTATCTCGAAGGTTCTCTTTGCCGTTTCGAGATACTCATGTTGTAGAGATTTTCTTCTTGTCTTTCGGGATAGGTCGACAGTAGCATATAGGGCATTGCCGTCAGCCCCACCAGTGGTCGGTTTCATATTTTCTTTATCTATAGCAGGGTGGTCAGGGTCGTCAGGTGTTCTGCTACAGTATGGCAGCCCAATCCAACTATTGGCCCACTCCGTCACCCTCTGACAAGGGCAGTTCGCCGGCTGAAAGTTCTCGTCTACATCTACAACCGCCGGTCGTTTTGGTTTTTTTCCTAATTTAAGTAAACATCCACAAGGTTTTTTCAAGACAATAGTATTCGAAGTAGAACTTCTTGTCATTTTAAATAATTCACTATTTAAACATTCCTTTAGCCTCTTTGGGGTATCATAATACTCACCATCGACCTGTGAAAATAGAATAACATTAATTTAAATTTGGGTGGAGAAAATTGATACAATTTTAGATAAATAAGCGACCCACCTCCATCGAAGGTATTTTAGGTACATCATAATTTTCATAGGGCCCTGTTACTGAAGATGAATTCTCTTGTATACAAGATAGATGCGCGTGACTAAATGACCTCACCGGTAATGGCATCGGTGGTTTCCTGGTTAATATTAATTCTAACTTAGTTGGTTTGGGTGGACGCCGGGGCGGGCGCTCGGGCGGGCAGCGACACACATCTTCAATGGTTCTAGGAGGCGACGCGGCGGTTCGTTGCAGCTCGTTCTCGGGATGCGTCTCATCAACTTCTTCCATTGTCCATGACGGACTAAAATGTTTAGCTCCAGGTGTGAGTGCAGCAGTTGAAGATCTGGATAATGCTCCCAATTTAGAAATACAGCTCATACACCTTTCCAGCATAACATTTCCGCCGCCGTTCCACAGCGCAGAGTCAGCGCAGTCCACTGCCTCACTGACTGATGCCGTATCGCCGAGACCCATGTCATCAAAGTGCCCCCTCTCAGTCGATGGCCAGTAGGGAGATATAGCGCCCGTTTCCTCACCTACGCAAGGATCTTCGTAGAGCCGCAGTTCGGTCGGTGGTAAAGACCGGTCTATAGTACTGAGTTCGACTCGTGCGTCTGTTCTAAAAGCTTTTTGTGATTTTGGACTTTCAAACCCTACAAATAAAAGATATTATAGGACACCAAACAACTCTTGGACCAAAACATTAACTGGTATTTGTTAAAATTTCACCTTCATATTTCTTTGACAAAAACGGCTTTCTTTCGGGGGACAATTGTCCTCTTGAAGCAAGATCGAAGTCTCTGAGAATATCGGCTGCACGATCCGTCACGAGCACATGCAGCCCTTCGCCTTTACCGCAATGAGAGCCGCCTTCAAAGCAAAACCTTCCATCGACCACTCCATAACGCCTTCGAGAGATAAGCACGCTTTAGCTTCGAAATAATGATTGTATTCGATTATATTCGAAATAATGATATTTAGAGCTTTTTTTTTCAAATACATCAGGCTAATTAAGCCAGGCTCTATTCTGAGTTAGAAACGCTGTCAACAGTTGACTCACCGTAGGTGCGCAAGGTCCCAAACGCCGAGCAGGCGCGGCGGCACCCCTGCAGCCAAGGCGAAACGACGCCGGTGCAGGTGCAGGCGCGCCGGTCCCGCCGTCACGCGCCCCTTCCCTCCACCCACCAGCACGAGGTATTGCCGTGGCTCGCCCAGCCCGGCACTCACCTTCACCTGAAACTACCCTGTTGAACAATACGGTGCAGAGCAGGGAAGCGGATTAGATCGGGGCATACCCATACCTGCCACTGCATAAGGCGCTCACGGGTCTCAAAAGCGAGAACCGCAGTGAAGTCGGCACAAAGCAACGCTAGCGTGTGAGAGTGCTTGTCGAGCGTGAAGCCGCTCTCGTAGCCCAAGTATTGTTGCAACGACAACGATGCTTTGCTGGCTGCACCGCCACAGCGTGCCTTTGAATCGCGGTACACTTGTAGGTGCACACAGTCTGTGAAAGTTCGCTTAATGAGAAAAATAACTTAATGATCTCAGTCCTTAAAACCGGACTAGGGCAAGGCGAACACGATCAACGTCGCTCAGAAATAAATTGCCATGGCCACACTGCCCGATGCGTGTTGTGAGTCTACGATGACCGAGAAAAGCAATAACATGGCATCTCTAAGGGAAATTGTGACTATTTCCGCTATTTACATATTTTTCCAATTTTATCGTTTTTCTCGCCCCATAAATATGTAAAACATAAATAAATATAAAGTTTTATTCGTTAAATTTGCATTATATCCTAAGGATGTCTGCTTCTAAGCATTTAATTTAGAAATAACTCATAACCAAGACTTGAGAGCAGTTATAAAATATGGCATGTTAAACGTGCCACTATGCCCTTAACGCGTACTTTCATTAAATTTATGCAAAAACTGTTGTGCGCGATTAGAAAAAAGCGGTAGAACATAAAAACTGTTTTTGTCTGTGTGTATCTACGGGTGAATCTCCGAAAATACTCAACGTGTATTTCCACATTTAAATATATTTGCTCTTATTTTTCTATACACATAAACAATAGACAACTAGAAGTTGTTGGCAAAATCGACATTTACGCGAACAAAACCGCTGGTAGAAGCTAGTCTATAATCTATAACGTAGATATATATTTGTATATAACTTCATTATATTTACAAATATATAAAGAACTCGCGACGTTTGATCTGACATTCAGAGATAACGACGTAATGGTCCCGTCGCCGAGGGGTACTCGATCTTTACTTTCTATTATACCCGTTTGAGATGTTCTTTTTTACACATGGTTTGTATCTAAATAAAAATCAAAGTTTGTGTTTTCGTATTTCAAGCACAGTCAGAATGTTGTACAAGTTCAAGCTTACCTGCTACGGGTGACAGTTTCCGCATCACACACCACCGCGACTTCCACTGCAACAAACATAACGTCTTACATCAGACACAGACGGTGGGCTGCCTTCCCCATGCATTTGCATTCTCTAACTTACTAATATGCCAAGATTTTACCTAGAGACGTTTCTTACCAGTTTAGCAACACTTGCAACTTAAACTTAAGTAAGCTGGCTAGAATTTAAATAAATATAATGATTGAAATCTGAAGATTTACGTTAAAGAATTAATAATTAAAAGAATTAATTAATATTAAACGAAAGAATAGATTCGCCAACCATTTCAATTTAGCAAAAGCTTTTTACCAATGCGTCCACAAAATGTATGTATGGTAACTTAATGTACAACACTATTTTTATAAATACTAATAACTGAAGTGGATTTTAAACTAATACAAGTAAGTCTGAGTATGATTTAATACCGAACTTCAAATAATACAGTACGATATAATTCATCTCTTCGAATCCCAAAATAATCCTTCCTCATTAACGCACTTTTTAATTTAAATTACTCATTTACATTAAATAAAACGAAACGAGTAATGCCTACTTTTTTCCCATCGCGGAACTTGACGGTGCCTTCGATGATAGTGTTGTCGTCCGCCATCGTGTTCGCTATAGAACGCGCGCGCGCCGCCCACGCGCTGCGTCTCCGGGCATCACTGCGTTACGCGCACTCTCTGCGCCACGCAGCGCCAGAGATATCATAAATGACCATACTACGACACGCAATAACACTCCACAATACACTACACTCCGCCAGTCGTTCGCACAACATTCGATGCGCACTTGACACTGTCTTCGTTCATAACCTGCAACAAAAGAATCAGATTTTTGATGTTACAAATACGCACTTAATGTCAAGATGACGATTAAAAGACTCTTTCTCACTTAATTTAAAGAAATTGAGGTTTTATAAACTAAAACAAGTACTTTAATTCATCACAGTTGTTACAATCTATCATGGACCGTGCGATAATATCGTTATATTATAAAGGAAAAAATACGATGCTTATATATTTAATAGATAAACCCAAAACCTACTTATTTTTTGTTAAAAATAATCTCACATATAGAAAGCCACATTAGAATTAACTAAGAGAGCCTCTATTATATTAATAATATAATTAAACCTAACGTGCAAAATTTTCGTACTAATGTAAGCAAAAAAATTGGGATATATATATCGGTAGTGGGCTTAATACTTTCAAAACTGTTTTAATTAGGCCTTTAAGCGATTAATTGTATAAATGTTTAGTTTGTTTTTTAGTAATTATTGTTTTACACATTTATTTATATATATTTTTTTTATTTATTCGTATTTGTATTATATATAATCTATAATGTTGTATATTTTTAATAAAGAAATAAATATTCTATGGATGGGAGGAATTACCGTCAAACATTAGATATACTTATTTTCCGCCGGGTTACGTACCACCACACATTTATGGAAAGGTCGTGAAGTGCTACAGTGCGCATTTTAACTTCAATCTTGAAATATGATTATACAGTGTATGCCGTGAATAACCGAATATTCCAAATAAAAGAAATGGGTCGACAGCGCATCAATGAATTATAATATATCATGTGGTTGCGTGGCTGTGGATGAACAATATAAAACCTTTTCCAGTTAGTTAATACTCAATCTTTATTTTCATCCGCATAGTACACAGTGTTTATAATGAAATTTATAAATAAACGGACATATGAATGGAACTTTAATATATCAAGCGGTTGCAATGTGAATATTTTTAAATAAATATTATTAGATATAGATAGATAACGATATGAGACGTGACAAATATGCGCTGCTCATTTAGACACGATATTTTTCGCAAAATAACTTGGAACATAAATATTCACTAAAGTATTACAAGCGACTTCATTCATGATAGTGTTGATCTTATCAACTCTGGTTATCAACAGAGATATAAATATTATGATATTTAATAATTACACAATTTAAAATTTGTCAAAATTTGTATTGATTTTGTAGGAAATTTAGCAATGCAATAAAAAGCTTCAACGTTCATACCTAATAAAGGACCAATTCGATTCAATGATTTAGGCATAAAGATTGAACAAACAAATAAACTCACTTTCGCATTTATAATATTACCAAATGATCGGAAAATCTGTAAACTTTGCAAGAATCTGTCAACGTAGTGCTGATTGCTTACCCATAAGAATGATCAAATTTCGCTTTAACACATAATTGTACTCACGAAATCGACGCGTAAGCAGTACGGTTCCCTGATATATTCTTGATCGTTAATTGGTAATTATCTCCTATACTTAAAACGATCATTAATTATTTAAGGATTTTTTTTCCTATTTTTGACTGTTTAGATAGCCCACTGCCATGTCTGCTTTTTATTCTTTTTTCAAAATGTTATTATGCAAAGGTGTTTCATTAAATTTTGATTTTAATATTGTATAGATTAATAACATATTCATTAATAATAAATTATTAAATTTTTGGAAGCGTTTTCTAGTATCAAACTAATAAAAATTAATGTATCAGATACACTGTTTGCGTGGGAGACGGGGTACTGCGGGGTGCACGATAGGCACTCGGTGCACCCGGCGCGTCACGACGCAAATAAAAACCCTCTTGTATAACAAGCGGTACTTGATACCTCGCGACAATGGCATCGCCTATCGATCCAATTAATTTTCATACGCAACGATAGAAATCGACTCAATTACGAGTCACAGCCGGAGCCCTAGCTCCAGCGGGAACCGAGTCTCTGGTGTCCAGCTATTCACAGTAGTACGGTGACTGATGCCTAGGCATTAGCAGCATCATCCTTATACAGGATATTATGTTTAGAGTCTATGAAATGCATGTCAGATCCGCAGATTCGTTACAATATTGTATGTCAAAGAGCAAACTATTTAAATTCTGAAAAGCTCAACAATTCAACACGGACTATATCCATTCATTAAAGATAAATTGAGCACATGAAAACATGAAAGTAACTTGACTACACGACAAATATGTGTAGTCAATATATAGTACAAGATCGTAACTATATGTCTAAATAGATAGACGGATAATCGCGAATTTATAAGTTGAAACCGATCCCTCTGCAGCGAACGATAAATTTCTGCTTATCGAATTCAAACTTCTTGCAAAAATTTAATCTTACTAATCTCGGCGTGGCTACCCTGCTAAAGCAAGCGGCCTCCGAAAGAAGCCACATGATTAATTATTTATCAAATCTTTATACTAAGGAATATTTATTCTTTGGCCCATTACCAAAAATAATGTTGATTTATTCAAAACAAGAACAACATTTTGTTACGACATTTGTCAATATCATTATAATGAATTTTGAAATGTTTGAAAACGCCCGAATTTTTTTTCCAACGAATTTAAAGTTAATTTAATTAAACAATTAGTTAATTCCAGTCAATATATTTATTTTTATTAAATCCGTATAGAGCTTCATAGACTGAAGTAGCAACGCGCAATGCAGCACCTTACAATCTTTTCTCGGGATGCGATTTAAAGGCTCCACTTCAAATTATGAGATGTCGCCGATATAAATTGAGCTACTTTTAGGAATCGGAAAAAAATAGTCAATTGATAATCAAGTAATGTGATATTCGAAAGCCCAAAACTTAATTTTGTAGGAAATTCAATATATCTGCTAAACATTCGTAGTAGAAAAGCAATTCGTTATACAAATTTAAAAAGACATATCTATACCAATAAATAAAATTAAATAACAATATTTTGACTCTTTAAACAAAAATATAATAAATATATTTTCTCTCTCTATGTTCTTTTATTTGAGAAAAATAATTAGGGATCCTTACAAATTTAAAATGTCAGTTTTAATCGTAAATATTTTAATTTTTAAAGTGTCTTTTGAGACTTCATATACTTTATGCATATAATTAACGTGAGTGAGACTACGTAGCATCCCTAATTTATAAAGTTTTTATTCATCATCAATCTAATCAAGTATATACTTATTTTCTGATAAATAATGTACTTACTTCGGTAAAAGTATTATATATTTCTATTCAAATTCACATAACTATCATGAACATTGTTTAAGTTCTTATTTCTATTTAATTTCTTTATATCTTAATGTATTAAATATAAATTATAAATTCTACTACCTGGGACAGCGCGACAACGTCAGCGACATGAGGTGTTAAAATGTATGAAAAAAATATACAAACTTTTTACGTGAAAAATACATATATAAATATATATACATACCAATTTTCATAATTATCACACAAATAGTTTCTTATTTTAGCGATGTTGTATATCTTTAATATATCGTCACGTCATCTTTTATATACATAAACCTATATATATAGATTTATTTTTTAGTGGAAATCAGATTCATAGATTACAATATGAACTTTAGCAATATCTGATAGTAGATTCAAGTATTAAAAGTATTATGACCATCCGTTTATAATTATTATTGAATTTTCTAGAAATATTCTGATAAATAATACTTTACAAAAGAAGAAAGCGTTTTTGTAAAATTAATCACTCACCTCTTCGATTTACATTGAACTATAACATAGTACTAAGATATTTAGCACTCCATATAGAGCACGAGGTCGCTTAGAACACAACACATCACAGACACCGCGATTTTAGCGGAACTAGCGGAAAAGTTTAACGCTCACGTATGCAAGCGATGCGGATATACACAAGCAGCAAATACTATCTCAGCGAGAGCGCCGGGTCGACTGCCGGACAGGACCGGGAGCGACGCGCCGCTCCCGCGCTACGGGAACCAACGAAGAATTATACAAAAGTGAAAGGCGTTGCGTTACGATTGAGAGACGCATCGTGATAAAAATGGTGCGAGGGGATCAAGCTGATGCACTGCCCCACAGATTATGACACATACGAGTATATCATCTAGAATTAACTCTTAAAAATAAAATAATATCTAGACACAAAAAAAGTAAAAAAAATATAGTTTCGCTTTTGCTACCATTATCAGATCAACGGCCACAGAAATATTGATATCAATTATATAATCACAATAATATAAAATTAAAATATTATAATACGTTTTATTTTCTATAATATTATTTTTTTATTGCATTGACAAGTAAGGCTAACAAAACCGTGTTAATAGAAGGCGTTAACTGTATTTAGTTATAATATGATGACCTATCTTTGTCATAACTGCTGATTAGTGGGTTAAGAATTAGATCTCAATGTCCACCATGCTAAGAGCTTTTAAATATGAATCATTAATTAAGTCAAATTTGACGACATGAAACAAATACAGTCTAGCCCGGAATAACTGTGATACGCCAATTATTTTGTTACATTAATCTATAAAATATATTATTTTTTCAGACGTACGCTGTCCTTTAGGTACGTCAACAATAGTTCTCAACTAAATTAAAATGAATGTCATGAATAGTTCCTTTCACACAATTTAATACTTTGTCTGGGATTTTAAGAATCGTTTCCAGCACCCTAATAAGCCAGCACTCTTATCATTGCAAATCGATCCTTTAGTGATGTTTTAATTAGGCTGAATATCGTATACTTTTCCAGTGAATGCAGGGGTAGACGTACGTACAAATAATTCGGCGCGTGCTATATCAGTGTCCCTGTCTAATTCATTATCGCGCCCTCATGGAGAGCTATGGTTAGAAAAAAGGGGATAACCGATTATTTTGTTTATTTTTTTAATAGTGAATTCTTTTTAATCGGAAGATTTTTCTTATTTCTCAATTCATAGATAACACTGGAACCTCGCCGGGTCACTGCTGATCCATGTAATATGTAGTACGAAACTCCAAATAAAGTTTTGTACCCCCATTTTACCACCTTTTACTTCTTTAATCATTCAAATAAAAGAAAACCTTAACTTTAGCTAATGTCTCTGTATTTGAAGGATATAATAATAAAAACAATATATGGATCAAGGGACAGATGCAAAAGGCAGTTCTCCTTGACACTGCACGTATTGTCAGAAGGTTTCTTTCTCACCGACCCTAACCATCAGTAGCTTGGGCCAAGCTCCGCTGCAGGTGGTTTTCCAGATTAGGATTTTTATACTATTTTTAATTTGTATTTACATTTTTGTATTTTACTTTTATATCTATGTTATAAAACCTAGTTGAGAAAATAAATATATGAGAGAAAAACAATTTTACAATATTTTACCCCTCCTCCAAACCGCATGCGTCATCCTATCAATATTTAGCGAAAACGTAGCTTATAACTGTTTCCAAATATCCATCTCACTACTACATCACTCCTGTAAAAATTTGATTATCGATAGATTAAACAATAATTTGCTTGTGCTAATGCACTAATACGTCATAATCACATTGTGACGTCAAAAGTTTTTGTTAACTACTTAAAGCTAAATTGCTAAACAATTCAGTATCGCCCTTTCTCATAGCACCGCATGATGTGCGCGGCCTGTATAAAGCCCAGTATACATGTCTTCGTTCTCTCATAATGTTATAAAAGTCATCCAAATTGATACACATAATAATTATGTTAATTATAATTTCGTAATAAACGTTTAATAATTTCAAGATCACGTCTATGTTTTTATAACTTTTCTATTATTTGTTATATTACATGAGTACTTTAATTTTATACATATCATGATTTAATTACACCAAGATAATTACACCTAAGAGTTAAATTACCGCTCGAGTCTAGTACGCGAGCCTTAATTTAACATTCGTTAAGATTATTATTTCTGAGGCGCTATGAGAAAGGTCAATATGATCTATGATCCGCATTAGAGCCGACCTTTCTTCATCTGCTCAATGGAATTAAACTATTTTAAATATTTTGGATTAATTATTAATTTTTATTAAGAAATATTGCTTACTTTTCTATTTGTTAAACACGTAAATGCAACGTTTAATTATAAGTTATTTTCAATTCACAATTAACTAGCTTCTGACAGCGGTTTCACTCGCCTTTAATTCGATTTTGAAACCTTGGGTTACATTATTGGACTTTGAAGTAAAATCCCTATTTTTTTAATATAATACAGCTTATAGCCTTCCTCGATAAATGAACTATCCAACACTGAAATAATTTTTCATATTGAACTTGCGGTTCCTAAGATTCAAACAAAAAAACTCTTCAGATTTATATTTATATTATTATTTAGATTTATATTAGTATACATTATAATGTGGACAGGTTATTTTTATTCAACATACACGCGATATAAAATACAATTTAATAATGCTCGTAAAATATACGTCCAAACGTCGGCTGTATTAGGGGGCTGTATGTACCAATTATGAATATGTTATGATCAAAAGCCAATAATCCTAAATAGGTTCATGATCACTTATGGCAGGCTCTTCAACGTACCACGAACTACTCCTAGAAGAAAGTTCTCTTTCTCGTCGAGCATATTTTCATAAAAATAAATATTTATCTATAACCGGGAATAAAGCAGTTGAGGGCGCTAAGGTAATTTAAATAATCAATAATTTAACTAAAAGCTTAAGCTATATGTATATTAGCTATATTTCTTATTGTACAATTTATATTTATTTAATCACAATTCTTATACTTCGCTCAGGACTTCGTCTTAAAACGACTACGGCTTTCATGAAAAGAGTAATTTATCTTTTGAAGTAACTTCATGACGACAAATAGTTTACAGTACCTTTTGATGTAAAAGTATGATTACGATGTTATGCTCATTCGTTCATAGAATTTTTATTAAACATACATAATTTGTATTTCAATGTTTTGACTTAGTAGAGACGAATTAAACTAAGGCTATATTTATACAGTTTTATTTGGTGATTACACAAATATGCAATATGATAATAAAAATATGAATATTACGGGAATTTTTTCGTGTTTTTATTTTATATTACCACTTTTCCATTTTAAACTATGGATTTGAACCAAATTGATGAACTAACGTAACGTGGAGATTTGATTCATCCAATGGTAAATTCACGTATCTCGAAAACAGTACAAAAGGTTTTAAATAAGCTTTGGCATTCAGATAACACAATCTTAATTTATAATTAATAATTGTCACGTGTCATAATTGTCGCGGATTAATATTTTCCAGCGCCATCTTGTACTATTTTTTAATACTAACATAAACGTTTTTGTAAAGGTTGGTCGTTCCTGCGGAGTTTCTATAAAGTTGTACAGATAACGCTGCGTTACATTTCATTTGTCTGTTGTTATTGGATGAAGTACATAAAAAGAAAGTGACAATATTATATCACAACGTACTGCAATATATTTTTATGCAAAATCAAGTTGTAATTTATATACAAACACTTCGGAACGCCACTAAATAGGAAACATACCAACCAACATACAATAAATTTAAGAATACTGAAAAATAAAAAAATTGCAACGTCTCAGCGAATTGTCTTCAATTCCGAGGTAAACATATACGTTTTATTACAGCGGAAATGCTTAAACAATATTTTATTTTAACTTGCAGAAAAGGTAAACCACAAAACGAAACGTCATTCTTTGTATAATAATTGTAATCTTAGAGAATCAAATTCAATACAAACGTCTTGCCCTCGGCAGATCAGTTACCTTATCGGCACACAATTGTGTACCTACACACTCGCTAATTTATAATTATTTTACCCACTTGAGACAGCCTCTTACACGTGTTTCTTAACTGCTAGAGGTTAATTTTGAAATATATGTATAAGTATTTTAGTTTTTGTTTCATCATTTTTATGCGCCGTCGTAACAGGCAAGCCGTGCAATGACATTTTTCAACGAATTACTTATATTGAAAAAATTGGTTTCTTATAATTTCTTCTTCACCAGTTTGTCTATATTTTATACAAATAAATAATATTGATGATTCTATTTGTAATATCAAATGAGAGTTTCTTTTGAAATGCTAAGTACTGATAATAGATATACATTTACATATATACGTATACAGACACAAGTCAAAAAAATATGGTGGGTTTGTATGTTCGATCCAGCCAATTTAAGAATCTGTTCAACCGAATGTTTAATATAATAAAAAGTTAGTTTTTAAAAGAGAAGTTTATGCTTTTCTTTTTTAAATGAACACAAACGACATCGCTTTTTTTAATTCTTCCAATTGAAGAAAGGTTAATTAAATTTTTAGCAACACAATGCGCGATTTAATAAAATGACATCTTTTAAAATCACAAACCCAACCTGAGATATCAATCAGTGAAAAATATTTAAAATAATATACCCTACGTAAGTATTCACTGTTTATGACATACTCTTCATTACACACAAAACATCTTATCAAATTCTGGAATATTTCATAAGAAAATTTCTCATATAAAGTTTTATATTGCCCGCAAAAAATTCAGACGATATTAATTATTTATAAAACGAATAAAATAAGGTTGTTGAATTCAGCCTTCTTTACGAAAACGAGTTCTTCTGAGCCCGGGGCGAAATAATGTTGTACAAGAAAATATTAAATGTAATTTTAAGTACAACAAAAGTACACTTAGTTGTCTGCTAACATTATTTCCGTCTGCTTTGTGTTTGAATTGTATATAACGCAATTTAATGGTATAGTCATTTTAACACTATCATGCCATCTGACACTATGCCAGTATACCCTCTACGATACGTGACTAGACGGACGCGCGCCGTCTGGTTCTACCTCACAAATCACCGATTAAACATGTAATCACTTTATCTTAATATACATAATTATTGAAACATTTCTCAATGATATGTACTTATTTATAGTCTAAAACTATGTAAACACCTTGTCAAAGATAATGCCGATATCATCAAATGTTTTATCAATTGATTGTGGTCATATCACGCGCGTGCCACGAATACGGCGCGTGAGCCGGTGGGTTGTTGCGTTATCGTCTTGATCATTAAGTGTTAATAATCTTCTCTACATAAAATGACCATTAATATGTAATTGTATTGCCTAATAACATATATCAAGATAAAATATTAAACTGCTGCTCCTAATTAGTAGCAATTCGTGGCGAAAAATTAATAAAATAATTATACGAATGTATCGGATACTGCTGCGTGGAAGGCGGAATACTGCGAGGCCCTCGGTAATGCCCCTGGGGCACCTAAGGCGCTAATACATAAATAAAGCTCTTGTAAGAATGACACGTGGCACTTGATGCCACGTGACAAGTTGATCCTGTATATATATATTCAAACGTGAAACTAACTCGGTCAATTTAGTAGAAAACTGAATTATGACAATTTATCATATTGTGCTACAACTATTTTTAAAAATTTGATACATTAGCTGTTTTTCTGAGTATATTAAAAAGCCATTTAATGTTTTAGAATATATAATGTCTCTACAGCTACCTAAACAAATATGATAAACTTTTATTATAGAAGTAGGATGAGCCTTTTTAAATGTTAACAATATTCACTATACCATAGCCACTATACGGTTGTTAATTTTTGTATCAAGGATATGGACTATAAAAATAAATATATGTTGAATATACTAGAAATAATTGTTATAAATCTTTAATAATAAAAAAGAAAGCGTTTCATTCGGCCTATCGTTTCCGTAAACTTTATCACCTTATCGTTTTATATGAAGCTGTCATAAGATAATACATTTTAGACATTTAGAACTTGATATCATGAGGTCTATAGACAGCACTACAAGAGGGACAATCAGGGCCTTATCCGTTATCCGGAATACTATAGTCGGAGTCTACACAACAGGTATATCAGGCGTGAAATTTGAATTCGGGTCCAAGGAAAAGTTTATCGTTCGATTATGCAAACACTACGGACGTACGTAGACGCGCAGTAAATATCTCGAACATTGTCCAAGAACATTCTGTACATGAATAAAGGGTTGGGTCGCTAGCGAGTTATTTGGCGTGTTCAGTGACCATGTTTGTTCGTCTTACGCGCCCCCGTGTGTGACATTGACGAGAAGCGCTACGTTTGCAGCGAACGAAATAGTAATACGTATTTTTATATATATATATATATATATATTTGTTTCCCAACCAGATGCTGACAATGGAAACTCTTGCGCCTTACTGTTTGTTCTATATATTAATGGACTTTAAAGAATATGTGGATAATGTGACATTAAAATCTTTAAAAATATTTCATGCTATAAATTATTCGATTCAATAAAATATGATTTGATATCGACGGCGATATAAATTGTACTATAACCAGAGTCATAGAGATAGGTAATAATGATATTGTGGCTTACTGATGCAGAGGGCGTGTGCGACAGGAGGTTAGGGCGTGAGGCCGGGGCATGCGGCGTGTTTGCCGTGACGTCAACAGCATCACACATTGAAACCATTATAGTTATAGGTAAGCTTGGTGAAGATGCGTTCCTCTTATAGTCATATGTATACATTAATCTGCGTCACAAATTACGACACAAAGCTTGTCAATAAGGCGTAACGGCTACGTCGGCCGACACATTAACAATCAGCATCCTTAATTGATCGTCTTACTAGACCTTGACGTCAAGTCGACCTATATCGAAATTTTCAATTTATACGAGACAATTATACAATAACTAATCAATATATCAATTTTCTTTAATGAACTTGTTATAGTAGGCATTAATTAATTATTATTAATTGTATTGAAAAGGAACGAAAACAGACTCATTTTTAAAACAGCTATATATTTATTATACATTTTTTTAATAATTTCGTATTAAGTGTATCAGTAGATATGCATGACTCGTTTACGTTATGAGCTATTGCAGGCATGTAGGCCGGGCCCGATGCAAGCCGCGTATGCCATCAGGTGTGGGATGTGATTCTGCTCGTAGAGGCCGGTGAAAAGACTGTGATGTGGTCCCCGCGCGAACACTGCGACATCGTCACCGCCGTGGGTCTCAGAGGACAGCGGCACGCTCGCTGGAGACACCCACTGTGCCGAACCTGCATTACAAATAGAGCTAGTTGATCAGATCATGTTGCCGGTGTGAGTGATAAATAAATAAGTTACTCTACATACAAGATATTACTCTGCAAATCAATTTAGCGATAAACATATAAAGCAATAAACGCAGTAAGAACGGAGGTATCCGTAATCGTTTATGTGTATACATACAGACGTATATCCGCCTGTAATATATCTATTTAAACAATTGATGACGTTGAAATGAATGAGGCAAATAATATATATTTAATTTAAAATATTAAAATATTTTTTGTAGCTGCTAAACATTATCATCCTAACGATGTCATTACGTTCAATATAGAGGGTGTGGTTTTGATACATACCATAACCTTCCTCTTTTGTGACATCCACTCTTCTTCCTCCATCTGAAGCGCGGTAGCCTGGCCCGTTGGTGTATGAAAGAGTTTGGTACGGCACACCGTCATCACCAATGTCATCGGAAGCACCCAGCACATCGCCCCCGCGGTGTGTGTACCCATTAAAAGCCATCACGTGGGCGTGATCAGAAGTCACTACCAACAACGAGTCGTCTTCGGAGAGTAACTCGGCTGCACGAGCTACGGCTTTACTCAATTCAATTGTTTCATCGAGAGCAAGGTTGACTCTGTTTTCGTGGTGGGCATGATCGATTCTTCCTCCCTCTACGAATAGAAAGAAGCCCTTTTCGTTTCTACTGAGAGAACGTATTGCAGTTTCCGTTAAATCAGCGAGCGTAGGCTCAGTATCAGGGTCGCCCTCCATATTGTACCTTAAGTGACTGCCTTCAAACAACCCTAAAAGATATTCCGGAAGATTGTCGTTAACGTCAAACAGCTGCTTTTTATTCCACACGTAACGATAAGACACATTTCTTGCTATTTTATCTATCTGCCACTCCTCGATAAGATTCCGACCGTCTAGTCTGTTACCAGGAGTACCTTCTTCATCAATAGTATAACTAGGCAGAAATTCTCTTCTGCCACCGCCCAGAATTACCTATAATAATATACTTTTATAATATACTTTCGATTCGTCAAAAGCCACTAAATATAGGCAGTAACCTTAAAATCAAGTCCCGGATGCTGATGCACGAGCTGATAGGCAATGTCCGGACAAGTGTTCGGATCGTGTGCATCGGCACGCACAGCTGCGTCGCTTTCCCAGTCGCGCTGAGCTACTTTCGCATATGCACCAGCCGGCGATGCATGCGTGACGCGGGCCGTTGTCACGATGCCTGTACGTCATATAATCAGATTATAATGCACACATAACTATTTAGAGCTAAAACGCTGCTACATACCGGCGTCCCGGCCGTCAGTGAGTGCCCAGGAAGCGATCGAATCGAGATGTGTAGTGGCCCCAACAGATGCGAGGCAATCGCCACGTGGTACAGCAGCCGTCAGTCCGATGGTGCCGCGGTTTGCCTTTACCCCGCACAGGTACGCGGTCGCTGTGCAGGCTGAATCAGCCACTTGCGCGTTTACACAGTACGTCTGAAATACAGCTTTATCTCGCATCGGATATACGGTACACACAGCATCGACTTTTCTTTTATATATTTTATTTTTAGTTATGGTTCATGATTTAAAGTTAAATTGCTATTGCGACAAGGAAATACGGAATAATTTTTGTATTCAATAACAAGTATAACATTATTTCAACAAATCAACTTAATGAATAGGATTTTAAAAAGTCTATTTTTAGATATTGTTGCGGCTAATACCTTAGATAAGATTTTTGTAAATTTATGATACTACCTTTGCGAGACCAGACGTGGGAAACTCTTCGAAGGATAGATGCGATTCCTCGCCGGTTCGCTGCTCCCGCTGTCCGAGCAGAGTCCTGGCCGCGGTCAGCGTGGGTACCGACATTCCATCACCCAGGAACATGACCACATTACGCGCATGTTCCGCACCGCGGGTTACCCTTGCGCGGCGCTGTATTGCCTCCTGAGCTTGCTTCACCCAGTAATCGCCAGATGCTTCTTGTTCATTGCGTAAAGACGAAGTCGAGCGAGTTACTTCTCGACGCGTGCCATGATATTCGTCACCTAAGTATCACAATTTAGTTATTTACCAAGTCTATTTCACTACAGCTATTAATTAAAATCGCTTGTACCTTTGCAATTTTGAATAAACGCTACGAGTATCAGAATACTTGTACATATATTGAACTTTTTCCGCATCCTGATACGTTTTCTACACGAATGTTTTCTATTCAATGAAAATTTATCCACTTACGTTGACGGTGCAAACTGCCTCTTGAGATTTGCGTTTACAATATCTCTTCCTTACGATAACATCTTGCAATCGAAGGCCAGACGTCATTGCTCTTTGTGATGGGATGAGTGCTATATCGATTTACAATACGACTTTTATAAACGAAATAAAGTTTTAATTCCCAAACAATTGACTTGAAATATCTCAAATAGCCTTTCACAGGCTGCCCAAGCAAAGATTGAAGCCCTTTCAGGCCTTTTAAGGGTGCCGACCCTTAGTTGAAATACCGACTTACGAAAAAAGGCTTAAGATGAGACTCGTGATCCATGGATAACTTCCAGATAGTTCTTTTGTTTGATTGATCAAAGAAATAGTTTCAAATCGTAATGGACACGGTTTAGTTAGGTAGACGGCATCATGAGACACCGAACAAAATAAAAATCTTTTTCGAATACAATTAAATTTTCAAGATAATAAATAATTTTTTGATGGACGAAATAAATAATCGATGATAAGTTTTGTTATATTGGTTTTAAAAAATTTCTAACGTATGGTATTTGCTGATACAATATCTTTGAACAATTCATACCAATGAATATCGTAGATAAATTTTTAATAGTAACATCACAATTGGTGTTATGTCATTTAACGGGGCGAATACCTTCCTCTAATACGGAAGGATCCTGGATACAATTCCTGTACAATCTATTATATATTATCATATATCAAATTTATATACGTTTTTTGTTAATGTTTGTACTATTTGTGAAACATGTTAAGGACGTGTCTATACAAGTTCTATATGTTATATTTATGAAACTGTGTAATGTTTTTAAAATCTCTTTAATGTTTCCTTAATTTCAAAATAAAATGAAAGATTAATTAATTATGTCATGTGGTTCAGGTACCAGGTAATTTGTTCGTTTGTTATACGGTACATGAATAGTTAAATCTCGTACATGTATATTCATTTATTTTGTCACTTTCAGAGCACGGTCTGAGGCTTAGTTGAGATTTATTTTTAAATGTTATTTTATATATACACCTTTAGGTTTGATTTGGCTATCACCAATTTGAGAACGTGCTTGCACGATTGAGCAATTAATTTTTTTTATCTTTATTATTACGGATACAGTCTATCTGCGGGATAATCAAGAAAGACATTATATTGTGTGATTAGATTAATTTTATTTATATGTAATCAAATTAATTCCAACACAATAGTTCAAGAGCTTAAGTTATATCTACAGACTTAACGTTATCAATATCAAAAAAATTCTATCGACCTCTTTCTTCTTCTAAATATGCAAATTTTACAGAAATGATTTAATGATATTTGGAAACATAAATTGTAATAAATATGTCGTGTTTACTTATCCTGAATGATCGTTCGTCTTAATCATTAATGTCTTTAGTTTCACATTTTAGTTATTTATCTTATGTTCATAGTCGATTCCATAGTGGATTATTAAAGCAAGCATTAAGAACTTTATATTTTACAGATACATAGATGATATAATTGAATTAATATAATATTTACAGATGTGCGCGTAGCCACATCACAGATACCACATAGCGCTGACGGACACTCAGTACGCGCATGTGTAACGTCAGTTTAGGACAAATAGACTAAACAGCAATATCATGATGAACGACAAGTAAGTAATCGGTTTGTTAGTGAAGGCGCCGTTACAAGCATGTAGGCCAGGCCCGATGCAAGCCGCGTAGGCCATACGGTGAGGGATGTGATTCTGCTCGTAGAGGCCAGTGAAGATATCGTGGTGTGGCCCGCGCGCGAATACTGCCACATCATCGCCACCGTGTGTCTCGGATGACAGCGGCACATCCACGTGCGATCGCCATCGTGGTGAATCTGCAAATAAAAAGCAAGTCAACTAGAGAACTTGTATTCTAGGATTAACTCAAAGATGTATTTTTAAAATATTTATTATACCTAAATCTAAGTTTATCATACACAGATACCTTGTTTTGCGCTACCATAGGTATACTCACGTTCACTGTAGTTGTCTTCAAGTGTAATATCTACACGCTTGCCATTCACTGCAGGCCGGTAGCCTGGTCCATTAGTATACGAGAGGGTCATATAGGGCATGCCATCTTTGTCCAATTGACCGTTGGGTCCCAAAACGTCGCTACCTCGCTGTGCGTACCCGTTGTAAGACATCACATGCGCATGGTCTGCCGTCACCACCAGGAGCGAGTCTTCTTCTGACAGTAGCTCTGCTGCCCGAGCTATTGCTTTACTAAATTCTATAGTCTCATCGAGAGCAAGCGTTACTCTGTTGTCATGATGGGCGTGATCAATTCTACCACCCTCTACGAACAGGAAAAATCCTTTTTCATTTCTTTGTAGCATTTCAATCGCTACTTCAGTTAACTCAGTAAGAGTGGGTTCCGTATCACCCTCGGTGAGAAGATTGTACTGTAGATGGCTGCTCTCAAAAAGACCTAGCATATAGTCTGGGAGCGAAGTTTTAGCGGCAAGCAGTTGTTGCCGATTCCATACGTATTGGTAGCTAACGTTGCGGTCGCGCTTGTCGGCCTGCCATTCCTCAATCAGGTTGCGGCCATCGGTTCTCGTTCCATTCTTACCCTCCTCATCAATTAGAGAAGCCGGCAAGAACTCGCGACGCCCTCCGCCAAGGATAACCTGATATATTAGCATTCACATTAAATATGTATCTTTTAATCAGCACTGTTTATTTGTGTGACGCCATTTACTTTTTATGACTATAAAATAATGACTTTCGTTAATGGTACGTCCATTGTGGAAATTTAATTTATGTTAATTACCTTTTCAAATTAAAAGTATATTGTGTTGCAAATACATCTAAGAACTAAAATAAATATTTTTACTGTTCCTTAAACTTTAAACTGTTTTTATTAAATTACTTTAAATTTGTTTCCGGGATGTTTGTGGATCAACTGTTGTGCAATGTCGGGGCAGGCCTCCAGGTCGGCGCCATCCGCGCGGACATCCCCATCACTCTCCCAATTCCGGTTGGCACTGACCGCGAACGTGCCCGCTGGCGATGCGTGGGTCACACGCGTCGTTGTCACCAGGCCGGCGTCACGCCCGTCCGCTAACGCCCAGGCCGCAATAGAACTCAACCGTGCGTCGTCGTCAAGCGAGGCGGTACAGTTCCGCCGTTGCACAGCTGCTGACACTCCGAGTGTGCCTTGGTTTGCTTTTACACCGCAGAGGTACGCAGTCGCCGAACAGGCCGAGTCGGCAACTTGCGCGTTCACACAGTACGTCTGTAATAAATAAAAATCTTATAGAATTCGAACAATAATATAGGCTAAATTAAAAAATAAATATAGATTATTTCTGAAAGAACAACCTTGCTTAAACCCGTTGTAGGAAAAGCTTCAAAAGAGAGCTGTGACTCTTCTCCAGCGCGTTTGTCTCGCTGCCCTAGTAAGGTGCGCGCTGCCGCAAGAGTTGGTACCGACATGCCATCGCCGAGGAAAAGCACAACATTGCGCGCTTTGCCTGAGCCCGTTCTTCGTGCATTCTGCGCTGATAATGCCGCTTGTGCTTGCTGCACCCAGTATTGAGCGGTAAGCTCGCTCTGCGAGCCGCTCACTCGATACCCGCCACGACTGATGTCATTGTCGGGGTGATAAGAGTCGGACGCACAGGCCACGTGCCCGGCTACCACGGTAGCCAAAGCGAAGATGATGTCCGCAGCGATCATAGCGACCTTATGAACATGAAATCTAAAACACACCCTCTTTTACTACAAACGATATCGCTTTATCTTTAACAATCAGTTTAAAGTATTATAAAATATTAGACTTTAATTAAAATTCTGATAACTAGGTGCCAATGTATTCATTAGCAGTAGGTATATCGAGATAGACATGTACATACCAACAATTTTGCAACTTCATTCAAGTTACATATAGGTAAGTAATATTAAACAATGAAAGTAAAGCAGTCTATTACTTTCACGCCTAAAAGTCTGATTAATTTGATTGTTTGTTTTGTATAGTCATTCTGATTATAAATTAAAGTATTAATATACTCATATCAAAATATGGGTATTGGTTTTTGGTATTCCTTAAAAACTTTCCTCCCTAAATCCTTTTGGAAGAGGTCTGAAAAAGAAAAATGCACATCTTTAGTACTAAACTCATTTCTGCTAAGATTCATAAAATCTGTTGACGAAAATTTTTGAAACAGTAAAATTCAAAATCAATTCAGCAGTGTAGACTGACTTATTTTTTAGAATTAGGATGAGGCATTTGTTAGAATTAGGATAAAGTTTGCTATTTCTAAATTATCCACCTGCCAAATTTTACCTTCATGAAAATAAATCTCCTTGTTACTTTTACTAAAAATACAATGCGCCCCCTTTCTAGAAGCAGTTCAAAAAAAACGTTGATTTATATTTACATTTTTACCAACAATATTTCTGCAAAGTTTGAAGCAAAGCGGACTATGTAATAAAAAGACAAGGCCCACGCCCTATGATGTTTTAATGAAAAAGTAATTTCGTTTTTGAAATAGTTGGTCAACAGCAAGACATCAAATCAAATCTAATAGATTGCTATATTGTCGGTCTTATTCTTATTCTAACGTACTTTAATGGTACAGTTGTCAATCAAAATTATCGAAATATAATGTCAGTAATATAAATCTTAAATATTTGTTTACTTAAATTGAATTCTTTAAATTTTAAATCAATTATAAAGCAACTTTAAGTAGGTTGATGTCATTATTAAAATAATTGACTTAAAAATAATAATTTTTGTTTAAAGCGTTCTCTAGTGGATTTTTCTAAAACTATTACAATAAGAATTGTTAGCTCAAGAGTCAAAATTTATTAAATAATTTATAACAAACTACATAGATGGCATCATGCTGTATTTAAATATACCACAACTAGAGTACAAGTTATTCTGTCATTCTAAAGTATCTAACATCAATTAAACTAAAAATAGGTTAACTACGAAGCAACAGATAAATTGCTGCCCACATAAGTTTTATAACACTGAAATAAAAGTTTAAATTTCATAATATAAATAATTCTTGGTATGACTTAATTACAGGTTCTATATAAAAAAGAAAATATGAGTGTGTTTCATTGAATTGGAAACCACAATTTAAAATATGATCCATCTTTTACAGGCCCTTTTGAATCTAAGTATTTGTGGGACAATATATTTTAAAGTTAAGTTTCACTATACTATAAATTTGTAATGTAGCGACACCTTTAATAATAATATTTTGCCGATATTATCTCTGATTTTATGTGACAGCTTATTTTATTTAGTACTCTGTATTCTGACAGCCCCAAAAAATTTGGGATATATGACTTTGACATTTTCCTGTCTTTTCAAGTTTTGCTCCGTTCACTTCAATCATGGCGGTGAACAATATTTCTAAAAAACGAAAAGTATGTGTTGATTTATTAAGTAAAAATGAAAATATATTTAAAATATTATTCAAAAGTATCTAATTGTCACGTTAAAATATATTTTTATCAAAATTTATTTGTGTGAAATGTGATGTCAGTGGATATGTTTTCAGTAGACAGTGCTAACAAAATTAAAATAAATCTGTATATTCGGCTCGATTTCAATTCAATATTAAAATTTCTGAACATGCGGTACTAGTTTATATGGTTTTATAATCGTATCGTCGTCGGAGTGCACCAATATAAAAATCACAACATAACCTCTTAAACTTTCCAGTTCGTCGGTGATGGAGTTTTCAAAGCGGAATTGAATGAATTCCTTACACGGGAGCTGGCCGAAGATGGCTACTCAGGTGTGGAAGTACGCGTGACTCCGACCCGATCGGAGATCATCATAATGGCAACACGCACCCAGAGTGTGTTGGGAGAGAAGGGACGCCGCATTAGGGAGCTCACATCCGTTGTGCAAAAACGTTTCAACATTCCCGAGCAGTCGGTCGAGCTTTACGCTGAAAAGGTCGCTACGCGCGGTCTCTGCGCTATCGCTCAGGCTGAATCTCTCAGATACAAACTCATTGGAGGTAGGAACTTCTGTAATTGTAATTTCTAAGGGAATCAGGGATTGACACACTATTGTTGTGAGATTTATAGTTTATTCAGTAGGATTATATACTGCTACTTCATTACTAACTTTTTGGTGTGGGTCAGTAAGTTAATGTGACAATAAATGCATTTATCAAAGTAACCTGTTGCTTATAACCTAAGTATTAAAATTACTTCATAGATTATCTTAGAGACTCCTTAAATATCTTTTTATGTATAAAGCACATTCTTTTGTTTTAATGGTAATATATACATTGACTCTGCTCAAATTGATTAGAAGTTACAAGAATTTTAAAAGGATTAATTGTTTTCTATGCAATAGATGTCTTTACATATAAACATGGAAATATGGTTAATTTTGACTAATAAGGTGGAATTCAGAAATCAAGTAAATATTTCTTATGTATAGCATTGATATACTCTTAACTTCTAATATGTCAAAAATATTATAGATTTTTACATTTTTTAAAATATGGGATAGTATTGTAATGGTGTTTTTGTATTGTGTACAGGTCTGGCAGTAAGGCGTGCATGCTATGGTGTCCTGCGCTTCATTATGGAGTCGGGTGCTCGTGGCTGTGAAGTGGTAGTATCTGGCAAGCTCAGAGGACAGAGAGCTAAGTCTATGAAGTTCGTAGATGGGCTCATGATCCACTCTGGTGATCCTTGCAATGATTATGTCAACACTGCTACTAGACATGTGCTTCTCAGACAAGGAGTACTTGGTATCAAGGTGAACTGAATTCACTGTTATTGACTGGTCTTCACTGTGATAATGGTATAGAATGATAGATAAAGCCACAAATTCAGGGATGGCAGCTCCAATGGGCTGTCCTCTAATTATTTGTGGCAGAGAGAGTGAGCTTGTTTATTGAAAGGTTCACCTGTGTGGGCTTTGGTTCGGTGCAGGCTCTACAATATTTCATATAGTGGGCATATTCATTTTAAAATCTTGTTTGTAAATAGTAACTATTTTGAACTACTGATCCATTAATAAAATTTAAGAATTTGAATGTATGTATCAATTGCTTCAAAATATGACAGTAAAAGGACAATGTCAGGCTTCCTGATGGTAGATGGATCATTCATTCGACAGCACATTGTTGAGCCTTCAGTGATACTGTTGTTGTTAATCTATTGATATATATTCAGATATAAGCATATGGAAGCAGTCAATATTAATTGTGTGTATTCTAATATAAATGTGAAAGTTATGTAATTTAATAAATTGTAGTAAGGTGTTGAATGAATGGACAACATAGACTGCATCTTTAGTGGACAAAGGCGGAGGATAAATCATGTTATTTATAATTTTGTCTCTTCATATAATAGGGAAGTCCCTAAGAAATGAAGTAACAAATTGACTTTAAATAAAATAATTGTTTAGGTTAAAATCATGTTGCCATGGGACCAGCAAGGCAAGAATGGCCCCAAGAAGCCACAGCCAGACCACATCCTGGTAACAGAGCCGAAGGACGAGCCCGTCCCATCCGAGCCCGTGTCAGATGTTCGCTCGTTAGCGCCCGTACCTGCGCCCGCGCCAGCCACTCTGCCTCCTCCGCAGCCCGCCCTCGCGTAGTCGCTTACTTTAAGTAAAATATAATAAAAACATCTATACCTCGTCTTTTACTAATCTCCTGTTGTTGCAGTCAAGTCACAGTTGTCTTAACTTAATTGTGACCAACTATTAAATACAAATTATAAACAAGTTGAAGTAAAAGATTTATTAGATAACGAGATTTAAACAGTATCGTACCAGCTGTACACGCCATAATAACAACAGTGACCTACCTGTGTTTCTAGAGAAAGTAGGCAAAGAACGTTAATTTCCTTTATTCAATAACTAGGAAGCTTCATTGTCTCTGTTTCTCTAATAAGGAAAACAATGTCAATTATTATATCGTAGTTCCTATTGTTATCTTCCCTATGGCATTAGGGTAGGTAGTGCTTTTTTGCCTGTATAAAGTGCACCCGACTGCTTAAGAGTATTGTATACAACTATACATCATCACTGTTAACACCTTATTTATCATCTAAGTAAGCGTTATCTGTAGACTAGTACACTAACTTAAAAATAATGTCCGACAATAAGTCCTTGACATAAGTTATGAAAAATTCACAAGATAGCGCTGTATTTTTCAGTGATGACGCTGATCAACGGCAAGGGCAGCAGAATTTATTTAAAAAATCAAACTTTCTAAGGTACCACACCGTTTGGCATCAAATTTAACATTGTTTTATGTCAAAAGAGTATGGCCAGGTTGCTTCTTAATATGTGCCCGTTATCATTCCTAATAAATTACTATCAACTGACTGTGAAAAATATTCACTGGTTATTCAAACAAATTGCACTACATTTCACGAAAACATACATACGAGTATACTCGTGATGTTTTTAGGACATCTTGGCTGTTCGATACATCTGTACTTAAAATAGGTAGCGTTCGCTACTTCATCAAGTACATACAAATCATACGTAAGTTCAAATTGCAGTCATTATTTACGTTTCCAGATAAATAACGTACTAACGGTGCGTCTTGCTCTTGAGTATATTTCTTATTATTTTTCAAATATGTAAAGTTAAACAATGAATGAATATTCTAAAATTCCTCCATTATTAAAACTAAAGAATGTAAGCACAATAAAATGCAAGAAATTAATGCAATTAATTTATTTTTATAACTCGTTATTAGTTTACAAACGCACCATGTACTTAGCGTAACGACAAACATCATGTCACAATATGATATTATTATATAGAGGCGCTAAATTATAGAATTAATGTTATGACTGTTTAGTTGTGAGCAGGTAGATAATCGGTAAGACAAAGAAATCATCGAGCCCGGGAGCGCAACAGCCTTCTGCAAGGTTCCATTGGCGAAATTTTAAACAAACAATTTATACCAAATTGAATGTATGCATGTATGCACCTCCCGAGTTATCTCAACTTAATTCGAGCATCATTTTCAAAGATTTCTTTGTATTATTATAATAAAATAAACATGAGGTTTGAGTGAATTAAAAATTAGGTGTAAAGAATCGAGCGGCGAACGCGCACCCGCCCTACAGCTATATTAACCGGCGGGTTACATGAAAAATATATTAGTTATATCTACGAAGTATTATCCTAATTCAACAAGATTCTATTTTAATTACAACATAGCTTAACATTAAAAGCTAAAAGCTATAGGTGGTCGCGACCCCGCGTTCGTTGGCTGCGTACAGATACGTCCGCGAGACAGTAAAAGGTGATTGAATATAAACTGAATAAGTGATTTTTTATTTAGATATAATTACTATAAATGTATCCTACCTTATAGCTAATGGACAGAATTGCATGTCGCGTGTTAAAGGTGGCGTGCCATGTCGGAGCGGGCGAGATGGCGCAGGTGGCGAACCTCGGTGACGTAGTGCACTGCGAGCTACCTATATTTATGTGAGTTGCGAGAGCACTCCATTTCCACCTATCTAAATGTCTTTATAAGTAAGCAGGAGGCAATTTTATATTATTTTTATATATAACGTGAACAATAGAAACGCTCTATATTCGTCGCTTTAGTACTTTAATATCCAACCAAATTTATGGAGAAAAATGTTTTATAGCGAATTATGAACGTCGGATTCATTTAAAATGCTCAAAAACAATTGCTTTTATCTCTATTATTGAATTGGAAAAAGATTATGACGATGATTGTTTCATTGTTCACATTTTGATAGACATATAGATACACAACGGACTATTTTTAAAAAAATGGTATATTTAACAAATAAGCACTGAATCGATGACCAATACGTGCATGGTAAGAAGCGATCTCGCTTAGAAGGAATAAAATTACTCCTACAATATACATTCTAATACGGAGAGATGCCTACCGCTGGTGGCTATAATTCAATTCGCAGGTTACGAGTTGGTTCCTAGACTATATTATTTCTGTTAAGTTAAAAGCATAAGAGACTGAAAGTTCTGAAATAATAATATCAGATTATATTTTTGGCACAGAGAGTAGGTTAAGAACATTTTAACATCTAAAGAGTGCTGTGTTAAAGCCTAAATCACAGAACGAAGGGGCGCGCGGTGCGAGTGACATATTCAATGCAAAAATATTATGCTTATTTAGCTATGTATAATGTATATGTACCTATAATCATTTTCTATGTTATTAATACAATAATAATAATAATTACAATAATTGCTTAAAAATATCCGGCTAAAGACTCCCGCGAGCGCATCTCACGGCTGCAATGGAATACTGTATTTACGTAACTATATAATATCATTAGTTTTATAATAACTTATATACCAGAAGCTAGTCAGCAAAATGAGATGTTATTGGCAGTTTCGCTTAGTTTACAAAAAATATAATACCAACGCTACGATGTACGAAAGTGCTCGCGTGGGATGTAATGAAAATAAAATACAAACAAAGTCAATACGACCGTTTAATAAAAATAAAATAATATTGTAAATTAACACAATAAGTAACATATAAATTAAGTACTTGATACCCGTCACCGAAGTCGGAAATAACAAACAATAATTTTATTAAGTAATAAAAGGAATGTTTTCAATCAATAGTAGATGTATATATAATACTTTTAAAATGGACAATGCAGTTAATGCGAATTACATTTAATAAATTAATCAAAATAATTAGGTACAATAACGCAAGGTAAATATTCACCAGCTGCCACTGTTCAATAAAAAGTGCAGAAAGGAGGTTTGAATATTCGCTAGAAATCAATTGGAATTATCTCAATACATACAAATCAGAATTATAATAATCAACATTACTGCTCGCAATACTTCACTTATGGCACTAATTAAATAAGAATTTAACAAATCTATACATACACTATACATACATACATACATACGCACGACAAACATTCAGAATGAAATGGAATGTAAACTAAAGCTTTCTCTTAAAAACATAAACTACAAATAAACTGATGTCTCCAGTCTCGTACCATAATTATATATGTATATTATGTAATAAATAATATAATTAACAATACAATAGGTTTTTTTATTGTTTGCTTATTTTTTTAATTTAATGAACACTACCTATAACAAAATTTAAATTTATGATTATAATTTAAGACAATTATGTAAAAATTCGCGTTAGTTAAAGATTACTCTGAACATTATTAATATTTACCATTACAAATATGCAAAATAATTTCGTCTTAGTATCAAAATAAATGTACAAATACAACCATACTTGAAAACGCAACAGAACTATTGCTGAACTAGCCGCTAACCGTGGGTTATCATCGGGTCTCGGTAGAGGCACAACAAATTCCCGTGGATGACGTTGTCGTCAAATCTAATTTCTACACTATCATGTTCATTGAATAACTTGCTATGTTACTCGATTTTTCCGCAATACAATTTCCACTTTACAAGTCATCTAATAAATATAATAAAGACTTGAATCATAAGACATGACGTCGAGTTGCGCGACGCTTGCCCGCTCTGCGCCGCTCGGCGAGGCGAGGCGGGGTGGCTCAGTAGCGCTGCTGGTACTCGTGATGCCATCTGTTGAAGTCGATGTGGAACACCACCAAGGATCCGTTGTCTAGTCCGGCGAGGAGGAACCTGCGTCAGCACATACGATCAGTAAGGTGATGTTAGGTATTGTGTGTGTTTATGCAGGGAGTACTGACCGCTGGTCGTGAGACAGTGCAAGCGAGCAAACAGGCGCGCCGGCAGGTGGGAACGCGTAGAGAGGCGCAAGTGTAAAGGCGCGCCATACTTCGACGACGCCTGCATCGCCCCCGCATAATAGGTACTCGCCGCAGCGCGACAACACTAGGCACTGTGAGACAAGAACCTTCAATTATTCATATTCAAAGTATACTAGAAATAATCAATAATCAATTAACTTCGTGGCGAGAAGAAATTCCATAAAATTTATTATTAAATTAAAAAATAAATCGATTACTGTACATGTTGATTTCAACATTACTCTATTTCTGTTATAGACGGATAACTTAAGGATAAAAAAAGATTAAAATTACGACACGATTAAATATTCTAACATTGTTTCTTAAACAATGACTTTAATTTATATATTTAATAATTCCGTCAATTATAAGCCACGTCAAGCTTTGTTTACTAAAATAACTCTTTAAAAGTTTTCGTTAAGATATTGTATAGTCGGATCGGCACGTACCTGGAAGTGGTCATTGTGTGTCTCGTGCCGCAGCCGGCGCCCGTTAAGTGTGAAGGCGGCAAGGTGCCCGCGCTGATACGCCACCACGACAACACCCTCACGCGATAGCGCGAGTTGTTGCGGACCCGTCACCCCCTCCGCCGGTCGCAACGACCGCAAAACCTCGCCAAATGTTGTGTGGATGAGTACCGGCCCGTCTGTTGTCACACCATATTGATATTATTACTCAGCTTGCTTGATGCGTGAAAAGAGATTAAAAACAGAAAGGTACCCACTGATGGAGGACGAGATAACGAGACCAAGCTCTGCGGACACGAGCACGGCATTGATGGCGGCGTCATGGCCCGTGAGCGTGACACGCGGTGCTGGGGTGTCGCCGTCACCCACGATACCACCCGCCCGTGCTGACCTACAGAAAATACGGTTCAGCTGTAAACATACTTTCACAGGAAAACATCCGACATACAGAACTGGGACTTACCAGTGCCACAGTAGCACAGTACAGTCCTCAGAGCCGGAGGCGATATAGCAATCCGAGGTGATGTTGCACTCTGAGCGCGAGACGCATGTAACCACACCATAGTGGCCGAATATGATTTGCACTATTTTAGCCGTGTCGGTCGAGAAAACTCGGAAGCTGTTATCCCAGAAGCCGGCCGCGATGAGGAAGCGCGAATCGACTGTTGTCACGAAGCAGTTGGTACGTGCGCGGACGCGCTGCGAGAAGTTATCGCCAAGTTGCCTGCGGGCCAGCGCAGCCGCGCCGCCTGCTGCCCACACAGGATCCATGATAAGGGGGTGCTGCGGTGGAGCGTGTTCTGCATGACGAGCGGCAGCGTGTGCACAGCCGCCGGCCACCCAACGGTGCGCAGCGAAAGCGCGTGCGGCGCTCACAGTGACAGCAGCAGGCATGGCGAGCTGGGGGTAAGTGTTGGCCGAAACATGGACGACGGGCGCGTTAGAGGGCAGTTTGAGCCGCAAGCACACGTCATCCGGCGCCGCGGCGAACATAAGCGGCGCCAAGTGTAGTGACGACGCCCGTGGTGGGTGCGGCTCGCTAAGCAGCTGCGCTGGCGTTTGTCCGAAGCTGCGGATTTGTTCCTCTACGGCGGCGCGTGTTACCGGCTCCGACACTTGTTCAAGCCGCACGCCGCCCTCGTACGTCAGGTAGTAGAATACATTGGTGGCGCGTACTGCTTCTGGCCCTTAACATGTACGTAAGATTGAGTGACGTATGGCGAAAAGTCAACCGAGCGAATATTTCGCTAAATAAAGTCACAGCAGAATTCTACTACTTATATATGCTTTATAGATCTAGTACCTAAATATAAAAAATATTGAAATCTCAGGACGAGTCGGTTGCATGGAGCGGACGAAATTAAAATGAAATATTAGTAAAATGATGCTTTAATCGATTATGTGAATCTTAGTCCCCTTGAAATCATAAAATCTTGCGCGTACGTAAGTAATCGTTAAGGAGTGCCAAGCCGCGCTATATGCGCCGTCGGCGTACCTCTTTGCTTGTATCCGAATATGAGATCGATCCACTGATGCAGCTGGCAGCTAACAAACTCTGACTCGAGGGCCATACGGTTGATGCGCACGAACTCCTCGGGGGAGGCGGCCCAAGGCGGCAGCAGGACATCCCCGGAAGGGCTGTCTGGTAACTCTAGCTTGCACCCAGCGCTATTCACCAACATCTCCGGCAGGAAGAACAGCTCTGGGATAAGTTCCTTTAGAAGAGATATTCAGGATTAGTATAAATAAATAAAAAAATGAGATATACATAATCGTATTACAGACCCAATGTCGATAATCATGCGTCTAAGACTTACAAAAGTATCTTTTCTACTGATAGGTTGTATCTTTGCTTAAAGTACTCAATAATGTATGTTATCTTTCCTTTTTAATATATACATTTAGGTTAATTCGTTTCATTTTCCTATGATAATCATAATATTTAGCTTTAAATGATAATCTCATAATTATTTACAAAAAGTTACTGTTGTTATTTTGATTTATATCATGTACACAATAAAGAAACAAAATATGAAAAATTGATGTAGTCGTTACATCGTAATCAAAACATGCGAAAATGTCTAATAATTTAGTGAACGACTCGACCGGCAACACATTCAATCACCGTTTTTGCTCTAAAATACATAATAGTTCAAAATGTCGGCAGTTTCCGCAGGCATTACAGTAATTATGGAGCGCGGGATGCGGTACCTTGACGTCGGAGGTGTCTCGCTGGCAATTCTTCCAGGAGAGCGCGATAGACGAGAACAACCTATTGGGGTGGTCGAATTTGCCTCCGTGGAGCGACAGGAACATAGTCGTCATCGGTTCCTACAACATACGAGAGCCTTACTTCTAAGAGTAAAGAAATAGACAGAGCTAAAGTTTGCATGCTAATTCAATAATCATTATTTCACTAACGTATGTTGAAATTACAAGCAGACTTCCCAGTTCATCATCTATAAATTTCGAATAGAAAATTTACACTTACTATATTTAAAAAAAAAATACAGGTTAAACGAATCTAAAAGGCGTGGTTGTTTATAAAATACATTTTTGTTAAATTATCAATTTCGCATATGGTTTTGAAAGATTTAATGACAGAATTAAACATATTAAGAAAAGGATATTTTTAACATATAAAATAAAATAATAAATAATAGTTAAATGAACAATTATAATTATAATATGAGAGATGAGCAGTTTATAGTAAACAGTTCTTGATCAAATTGCTATTTCTATTAATTTCAAAAAAAAAATCAGATGAAAGCAAAACACGTATCGATGACGTATAACTTAATTGAATACGTAAACTAGTATATTTTAATAATTGTAATTTTTTCTAGTGAAGTAATTGACGAGTGTAAATATGGATATGTTGTATTATTTAGTTTCAGGGCCAAAAGCTTTAAAATGAAGCCAAAAAGCAGGAAAATAAAGTCAAGTCATGAATGTCGATTAATGAAAGTTGTTTTATTAGCAATACTAACTCTATGATTTTTGTTAAGATCGGGGCTATTTATGCAGCCGGTGTAGCTAGCACAGTTCGATTGCAATAGTCAAGTAGGCATTTATTATATCAATAATAATATGAAAAAGCTAAATGAAATGTTTGGTTTACTACACTAATCTCAGGATCTGCTATATACTTGTATAATATGTATTATATCTGACGTGACGCAGACGAAGTTGCGCGGATCAGCTTGTTGATGGATATAATTGCATCGTTTAAACTTATCAGTTTGAATGTGTATTTGTAGATTATATTTAATTGCTGTCTTGGAAATATTAACTTTACTTTAACATTAATTATTCTATTACTATTCTTTAGCAACTATACGATCTCTTAGCCGCGGTCACCGACCGAGGGCAACTCGCTGACGGCGGAAATAAATAATTAACTTTGTATTTACTGAGGTTATAATTGTATTATTATATTTGTGTAACGACTAATAGTCCAAGTAAGGAAATATCGAAGCATTTCCTTAACAGGAAGTTAGGGCTGTTGCGGGGCGGGACGGGTTAAAGTGTATTATGTGATATGTAAAACTTGAAGCCCGTTAGAAGTTGCTTCCGCCACCGGCGGTCGTTTGGAAAGTAAGAGTGGCATAGAAGGTTACTCACGATTCTGACGAGCCAGTTGAGCACGAAGGCGGCAGTGGAGTAATGCGTGCCGTAGTGGAAGGGCGGAGTCGAGTCATGCTCCCACGTGTTGTAGCGCTCCTCGAAGTACGCACGCCGGCTGGGGTTCAATGCACCGATAGGCTTTGCAATGCAAATACATTAACGTTATTGTTTAATAAATATTGTAAATGGTAAGAAGTATTTATAATCAGGTCGATTTCACGGATGAAGGTAGGCGTATAGAGCGAACGCCGCATTAGCCAATGGTAAAGACCAAGTGGCGTTACGCGACTGAGACCAAGCCTCTCTCGGATTCTGCTGTTATTACTTGTTTTTATACTTGAATGCACCAAATCTAATACATACATCACTTAAGAAATGATGAATACAATGAATACAGATTTTGTATCTGTATATGTACATTATAGTATAAGCCCAGAACGTAAACAAGTTCGGCATATATAATTAACTGAAGTAACAAATAGACACGAAAACAGATCGTGTATTGAGTGTAAATCAATTGTTACACACTACGTCTATTCGAGACATAATGACAGTTATTCATTAAACGGTTAGAAGGAATATTGAAATTCTTAATTGCTTCAAAAGAAAAGCTCGTGAACTGCTTTAAAGCGTATTTCAGGATCCGTGTATGCATATTTGAATGTTATAAATTACAAAGGCCGTTGTCGTTACTGAGGTGGTAAATAGAATTCGGTACACTTAGCGCCTTGCGCCTTTCGCTAACTCGCACCAGAAGTATCGTACTTACCTTAGAGAGGTCTCGGTAGTTTGAGGGCTGACTCAGATCAAGCTCGTCGCTCTCGTAGTTGGTGAGCACCCACGGGAACACCGGATACTGGTTTAGGTCATTGTACGTCCGCCCTGCGCATACACACGCATATATGAACTAGCCGAAGTCGAGCGGGTGAGAGTGTAATCTTGTGTTGGGACTTAGTGGTTATGTTGTTAGTGGAAGTGATTTAAATTGGCCATAATTTCAGTATAGTAGCGCGTAATAGACGTAAACTTCCACTGCGACGGGTCACGTATGTGCTCCCGCTTGCGAGCTGCGAGTGAGTGCGTTGAGAACGCTACGCTTACACTCCGCGATCGACGGGATTATTTGTTGTGTTACGATAGCTCTCCTTAACAAAGGATAGTTTTAATACGTTTTTAGACGTTTTCTTATTACAAAAAATACGATAAATAAATAAGTATGGTGGACTCTCTGGCTCGTGGCTCTACTTGATTTTAATTTTATAAAAATTGACAAGTTTATACTTGTAATAAATAATTTTGAAAAGAATGGTGCCCATTCTACTAAGCCTAGATAAACGATTGAAGATGATTTAAATAAAAAAATTCGATATTATTGCTCTAATCAACACACGTTTGTCTAGTATTGATATTTTGTAATTTAATATGATTTTTTTCAAGTTTTATACATAGAATAACCTTTCTAAACAAAAGGCAAGGGCCAATATAAGAATAAACACGCTACAAAGCGTCAGCAAAAGTCGAAGTATTAGGCAACGTTTGGTCGCCACGCTTCGGGAAGTTCAATGTCGACGATTGAATGGAGAAACCGTTGTGAATATTGAGTCACATCCACGCAACCCTGAATCGGTAAGCAGTTTATCAGCGCTTTTTATAACTAGATACCGTAATGATGATCAGATCAGTTCTAATAAGGTGCTGAACGTTTGAAGGCGACAAAGCGAGACGGGAGGCGTGCGACGGCCGATGCGAAGAGGGGGACTGATAAGCGATGTTCCTGAGGTCGAGTTATCGCGTCTGTCATCGAGTGACAACCCATTGTTCGGCGCACGTGACCGCCAGCGCCCGGCAGCCCCCGGCGGGGCCGGACTTGCAGCAACGGACCGCGTGGGCCACTCGCCGCACGAGCGCTCAATTCCGCAGACGCGACGTCTAACCCGACAATATCGCAACCATCGAATACGTTTACAATAGTAAATAACAATAATTTAAAGTGGAGCGAAAGTGAACGAAAGTGAAATTATTGTGACGCGTCGCCAACTTCGTCTCACCAGCACTCCGGAGCAGAGCGCTGCGCCCAGAACGTGGCACTCACTTCGGCAATTGGCAGTCGTTAGCGAAGAAATTCAATCAGAAAACGCGACAAGTTTTGCGTGAAATGAAAAGGGCAAAAATCATGGAAGTTATAAAAAGGTAAGTGTCTTTAAGGATATGAAAATTTCAGATAACGTCAATGATCGGACATACGATGCACCTGCACGGAACAACGACTGGCGCCCTCACATGCATCAATTATATTTTAAATAGCTTAGCTAAAAATGTAAAACTAACAAGATTGCGCCGACAAACTAGCGGCATTTGTTGAAAGAGTCTAGATAGTCAATCATCTTTCGGTGTTAAGCGTTTGTACATAATGTATTAAATGAACCTACTACAATTTAGCATCCGTACTGCGGTTTCCTGTGCATTGCAATCTCCGACTACTCGCGACGATTCAAATGACAATAATGTTATTCTCAAACGATTTGCTGTCAGTGGAGCATAGATAAGTATTATACTTGTATTGTTATTTTACTTTGTAACCGACTTAATTTTGAATTTAGATAAATCGTACAAGAATTTACAAGTAATCTTAGTTACCACTACATCGAGATAATTTCATAACAAGTGGCAGTTTTTTTAAACTACACCGGATGATGAAACCATTCGACCGCAAAGAGCACGCGCTAAGTGTTAGAGACGGCATGAGCCAATGTTTTCACGATATGTAATATATTATTAGAAATGTAGGACTCCTGCTTATGCCATCCAGTACCAAGTATGCTCTCATCAGAGAAAGTCGCCGGCAGAAGAAAGCTTAACTCTCATCCGCTTATAGATTCATTTTGTTAATTCTCTTTAGCTTAGAATGGAACAGTAGTCATTGAAAACAATAGGTGATCAGTGTCCTAAGTTGACACCGTTTACTGGATAACAATTAAATATTAATTAGGAGCGGACTCAGGTCGACTTTGCACAGCGTGTGACACGCGACCCACTAGTACCGCGTCAAACGACAGATACAACCGATCGTAACTGTAACTAAAATTCCGTAACTCTAACCGTAATATCATAAACTGTCAGAACGCTTCATTTCGTATCTAGAGTTTCGTTCTAAGAAAGATAAATCATTATTTTTTTGTATGAAATTCTTTACTATTACGAAACGTCGACATTTACAGCGAAAGATTCTTTAAACTACAATTTGCAAACTAGATGAAAATTATAGATTAGTTACTAAATTGGCGGTGGGATTTTCAAAATAAAGATTCAAGAAACCTTTTCGCAGTGACGCGGTCACCATATCTTTATTTTGTTTCAATAATTTACTCATTCCGGACCTTATCCACCTCAGAATACATATTTCCGTAAAAATAAATAGGTCGTTAGCACTATATGGTATAAGAAATAATGTAACATGGTTAAGGCATCACCTACTCCGAAGGAAAGTTTCAGTTTGTCTGTCGACAAGAAAAGTGAGCCGACACGGTGACCTTATGTAATAATATTGATGTAACATTACTGTGCAACGAAACACTTTATAGTACCTAATGGTTAGTCATATCGACGCGACGTCAAGAGTCTTTTAATTGCAATGACGATAATGAAAAAATAGTTTACAGTTGGGACAATCACTTGAGCGTTAATTAATCACAGGCTGTGTGCGGTGCCTGCCGTGATTCCCACCGAAAGATAAGCTAATCATAACGTTTACGGTTAATTTTATCACTTTATCGCGGTGGACCTTAACGATGTTGCAATCGCAAGCTCTGTAGTCTCGACGTGGGCCGACGGACGACACGCTGTCTGCTAACTCAATATTCTTGTTGAATTATATACTAGTTATGCAGTTGCGCCCCTAACAACTCGTTCACTCTCACTAGCTCACTCACACCACCCCAAGTCAAATATTATTCAATGAAACCGATAAATAAAACTTTAATGACATAAATGTTACAATATTACAAAATACTCTTTGAATATAAATAATATCCGAAACATTTATGTATAATGACATACAATGTACACGAAACACTTTATGGGGAGGCATTATTTTTGAGATTTATTTTATACATTATCTAATAAATGAATAAGTACTTATAGAAATTCAATGAGACTAGTAGCGCCGGCTTGGCGATTGCAAGAGCTCAAATATATTTGATAGCTTCCTTTGTTTTAACGAAAACGAGGAAAATAATAGAGTAATTAGACAAAATTAAACAAAATTATGCTTTAGCAATTTTCCTCCAAGTTCAAGAGCAATACTGAATTAAAAACGTCTTTCATTTCCGCTCTGTAGATTGTGTGTAAATACCTATTTTTATGAATTAAGATGGTAGGGTTGAGTAACGCTCTATTGGCACAGGACAGTGAAACCTGGCAAGGATTGATTTTATTTCTCTTACAGTCGTATTGTTCGGCAGATCTATGTATATAATCTAAACGGAAACCTGACATGTATATGAAGAGACCTGTATTAAGTAGTGAGAAGCGAGTATAATTGTGAATATAAAATAGAATACAGACCTGCGATGGTATTCAGGAACATGAGGTATTCAAAGTTGGAGATCTCCCGCCGTTGCCATTTCTGCGTCATGTTGGAGTTTCGCATGAGCTGCCGCGGCGACATCATGGATGCTCGCCTGCAACAAATGATACCATCTGAAGGCGTACGACCAATACGCTTAGGACCGCCTCGACCGGGCAGCCAGTAAAAACGAACAATGAAGCAACCTAAAGACTTTTTGTCTACGCAAAAAAGAGGGTAGTATTGACATATTCTGTTCTAGTTCAGGTGAACAGCTGCACTTTTAGCTAAAATTCCCAGCTTCAAAAGTGAACATCTCTTTTCTATTTGTGTACTCATATTGTACGGTCCACTATCTGTTTTTGAAGTCATTTGATACTAAGCATGACCTCAATTAGGATTAGGCAAACTCTATCAAGTAGGAAACGCTTTAATATTACTTCCCGTTGACGTCTTGAATTAGGGTAAACGCTCCGGGGCGTACTGACATCTCTTTGCACATAATTATTCAGTACCCGCGAGTCGATGAATTACGATCGCGAGTATTTAACTTCAAATGATAATTTCACTCAGTCATTAACTGTTATTACTCAAATTATAAACATCGCTAAGATCTGTGCTCAAGGAAAAAGCTTTTTAACTCGTCATCGCCAATTGTTCCACGCAATGCAGTCGCCGCCATAGGTATATTGATTTAATATAAAATATAATATTAATGTTCATAATAGGCACTTTAGTTACGTAGACAATTTTAATATGAATAAGATTTTCATTAAATGTATACTGATGATTGACGTAACCCCTGGCACACACAAACACAGGTAGTCGTTATCAGTATACGAATAATATATTTGTGTGTGTGTTGTGTGTGACTAATTATGTATTTACTTAGAAACAATAAACGCTAGCTCAATTGCATTTGATTTTAATTTTGTTATATATAAAATGTTATTGATTCCAATTATCACGTAATGTGGCACGTCACCTGCAAGTTTCACGTACAACTTCAGGTTTGGATTTAATAAGTTTCTATAAATACTAAAATAATGAATAGGTAGGTATATCAAAATAATGCGACAAAAACCACGTGGTACCGCTAGTCCTAAATAACTATAGTGCCTAATAAAACAAAAATCGTACCTTTATTAATGATTGTTTTAATTAACCTAAATTAACAATTAAATTAAATTACCTGTGAGATAATGATTACTTACAGTTATCAAACATTAGTGTTATGCTGATAACAAAACACTATTTGACAATGTTAACAGATTATAATATTATGAATAACAAGAATAACTCCCGCTACCATGGCAGAGGTAAGATGAGAGCCCAAGAGACAGTTGAGCCGAGAGCTGAGTGTTCTTAATAATAACGTAGTTATAAAATAATCGGTAATTTTATACAGTCACATAATTTTAATGCGATTCTTTTAAAAAAAAACGCCTGCAAAGCGAAGTTTCGACGGCTTGAAACTGAGCGACACACAAAACACGTTTAACAACAAAGACGGGAAAAGATTTTTTTATGTGCGGAAGAAAATTGACCTTCTCACAGTATTAAGGAACGCCACTGTTAAAATTTATCGTTTCCGATAAATTAGATTTAGGATAAAATATTCATGATTTTCTGAAGATGGTCTTTCGAGGTGACGCGGCCCACACTTTACGGAAACACCCACGAAATCAGGGTATGTATACACTATACACTCCCTAAGGTTCCTCGATGATTAAGAGAAATTTTCTATTTCACATAGCCTAGGAGCACGTTTTTTGCAATAATTACCAAGAACTAATCGATGTAACACGAATAATAAATATTTGATAAATACAAGCATATGTGTCTACAGACCGCATTGCGCCCGTCCCCGTGCACCGTATAAGCGCCGAGAAAGGTCACGCATTTTCCTCCTTTTACGATCAACTTCCCGTGACATGACCTCTCATACGCGAGCTCACAATTACGTTCATTATTTAGATCATAAACACGCCCATTTACAACCAGTCTAGAAACACATTTCATAGATTTGCCTTATCATTGAATTTTTATTACTAGTTTTTACTCTTTAACCGGATTGAAACACCTTGTTATTAGGTATTTAACTTTGCAATTATTAAATGATTAATCTATAAAGTTAATCTTCGTGACTTCTTGCCTACTTTTCAGCCAGCGAGTTCTCGAATTATTTCAAATGTCAAATATCAGTTCATTCTAACTAAGCGTTATAGTTAAATTAATGGTAAAGTCAATTTTTGTCTCTCAGTCAATTCCTCTGAAGCCCTCTCCTTTGTGGCTCAATAAATAATTTGAATTAAAATAGTTATTATTCTTTTAATAACACTCCATATTAAATTTCAAATACTTTGGCACAGAGTGATACATATTTTTTTGCTGTTGTTCTTAGAGCATAATGTAGGTAATAAATTTTTTATATCCTTTTTTTCTTGTTTATTCTGATTTACATATTTAACGGTGTGCCCGAGCCCGTGTCGGCGCGCAAAGGTTCCGGAACATTCTGATTTGAATTTAGAACTGCAAATTGTTTACTGCAAAATCACCAGCACGGAAATGAATATTATCTCGTGCTTTCAATGAAACGACATTTAGATTTAAGTACCATATAAGATCATAATATGCATTCAAGAGCCTAATCTATCTATACATATCATAAAATCGAATCGTCGTTTCTGTCATTATTTTTGCCATAAGTAGGAAGTTAAAATAAAGACGTTACATAACATTTTTATAATAATGAATATAATGTTTTAACTTAATACAATAAGGAGGATAAACCGATATTAAATTACAGTAGGAATTAGATTTTTCTATATTTATCCATTCAAACGTGAGACACATAGTAAATATGTAACTAGACTATTAAATTTATCACTCTGCATTTAACCTTCCGTTAGAAGTGATATAAACGTAAGATGTACGGAGGACGCGCCGGCGCTCCTTGTGAGGGCGTAAGCACATTTATCCTCTTCTACCTTTAAGTGGCTATCAGATAGAAAGAATTTTACTTTATTATGGCCACACTAAGCAATACTGTATTTTAACAAGCACTAAGACAAGTCCCTCATATTGCCCAATCGAAATAAATTATAAATTTATGTATAAGCGGATATATACGTTCTAAAAAATATTAGAAACATTGAGGTAACGCGTTCAACAAATTCTTAAGTACACAGGCATTTCTCATAGATATGAAGACACTTCGATATGGATACTCTTTACCGTTTGGCATTGAACTTAATAATATAACAGAGGTCTGTTTGCGGAAGTTCGCTGGGCACGCGGAGGGCGCACTTACCACTGTGTGCAACGCAGCCACCCATATATAGTATATAAATAAACCATAATCATAAAACCAATATGAAACGTGTCTTTAACGCGTCCTTTATATTCGTGATGATACTAAAGAGGTCAGAATGCAGGCCATACCGTTTTCAATATGAGCGCATATCATAATCGTGTCGGGAGCTCTGTTCTGTTAGGTTCTGTCAGAATGAATGACAATAATTTTTTGAACTGCGAATAGTGTAATTTATTCTAGCATAGTGCGAAAGTTTAAGATAAGGTTATATGAGAGTTAGATTGCTTCTTGGAAATGGCATGTTTCCTTAGGTTCTGTTAAAATATGTTTATTTGACATTAAACAATTTTCAGTTAATAAACAAAATTGCAAATTTAGATTTTAGAGAAAATTATCCGGTTCAGCCTAACGAATAGACACGCAACAATTCATGTTAAAGTTATTTCATGTTATTGCAATTAACAATTAAAAAGTAATTTTGTACACTTCAATATAGATTAAAATATATCAAAAATATATTAAAGGAAACCTTTTATCCTTGAAATGGACAAGAACTTTACAATACCTACGCCTCGCGAATGGCGGTTAATTATAGAAGTACACGCTAATGCGGAAGCTTATGTAAGGTAAAGAAATTATGTACAATTCCCAACTACGATGCAACAACTCCTGATAAAGATCAATTAATAAGGGGCAAGGGGAACTTCATGACTGCACGAAACTCAAAATCGCAAAAACGATGTCATCGCTAATTCCTTCTCTGTGACGCATGCCGTTTTCCTGAACTACCCATGATAACATCACAAAAGTTAAAGTAAATTATTAAACGATTCAGAGAAATCTGAAAAATGAAGCAACATTTACATTACTATAACAACATCGTAAAAACCCAACATATCAACAAGACAGTTTGGCCGCGGCCAGCATACAAAATGTCAATATTCAATTGTTACACGAGTATATTTTAAACATGTTAAAGCCACATTTACATGACAAGATTTTCTTGCTTCGAAGATACGATAATCAACAGCAAGAGCAACATACAATCGTGTAAACAAAACGTATGATACCGAACGGGAATATTGATAATCGCCTAGTAATTCAACATAATCAAACAAGCAACTTCTTTTTTGACTGCATATAAATATGATCTCTTCAAAACTTAGCCTAATTCTGGAATACTAGTTAAATTCAAAAGTATAAGATTTGGGCTCGTAAGTGAAAGTCCACGACAGTTACAAGCTACAATTATTCTTTGCACCGTCTATTTTATTTACGGCACCATATAACCGTATGGTTAGAAACATTGATATGCATTATTTTTTATGGTAAACATTAAATACTCATATGTTCAGTATGTTAAGCACCGGTCCGCGAGCTGTTATATCAATACTAAATATAGACAAAAACAAATTATGCGCATTCAGTGAGGTCTCTATTTATATATTTTGAAAGTAATTGTGGAACAGTATGTTGTCGCATTTTTATATAGCCAGTTATTATTAAATACTAAAATATTAATATAACATAATAAAGTGACGAGAGCAACTTGGCTCGATCAGTGCCGGTGCACTACGACGTTCGCTTTTATTTTCTCTATCTAAAATTAGCGCCACACTCATCAGAGATATCGAACTCAGAGAAAAAAACGTATTAACTAGTGTCAGATCGGTGAGCTTACGAAATGGACCACATGTCCGTTGTATTCGCAGTGACGCGACGACTTCTATCTGCGAAAAGACAGAGTTAAGGATTGTTACAGTTAGCAATAGACTTTCTCTTCTGATAAATTACCGAAGAATTAATCAGAGGTGTTCGTTAACAGAGCCTGTATTCTGTAAAAGTGGGGTTGAATGGAAGGTGCACTCTGAAGACGGGCACGTTATTCTTATAAAGATATACTACATTTTTAAATATAGTTTGATAATGGATAATTAAAATAAATTAACTTTATGAAGAATCTAAAATTGTCACCTTTTTAAGACCATGCATCAATTGCAATCAGAGACAAGCTTAAGATATACGCGTCGCGTGTCCCTACGGTGTTGGCAGATATTATTGTTATTTACAAGTTAATTACAAGGCTTAACTCTTTACAGAATACAGGCTGAAAAGTTATAATGGCGGGTCTCATAATTTTTCGATAAATATAGATTCAAGTACATAAAATGATATAATCTTATGCATGTCTTTGTTATCGATTTGTCGAAACATTTATCTACTGTGAGATATGTTTGAATTCCTTCCTAGTAGTGTTAAGATCTCATCGAATTAAGTAACTAATGTATTATAGATTTATTTAATCCGTCGAGTATAATATCTCGAAACACTTTCTTATAAAATGTATCGAGGCAAAGATCATCTTAATACCCTATTGACTTATAGCCGACCTGCAAGCTATTTTTGAGGGGCCATTCAATTATTATGTAAGAGGATTTATTACAATTAATCCAATCCCTCCTCCTCCCCCTCAAAACCCCTTGTCAATAAAAGTAAGCAAAGCTCTTACCCCCTACCTCGATGCTTGCGTAAACTTTTTTCAATTAACATATGGATTTTGTAATGATTCATGATCTGAAGGAAAGTCTAATCATTATCTAGACCCCCCTATTTCCCATGTCATCCAAAATAAGAAAACCAAAGACTCCCCGCACCCCAATAGCGCTTACGTAATACTCGAATGCCCCTAAGAATGTTAAAAATAAAATTATGCTTACGTAAACATCTGATGATAAATCTCATGACACTTAATATAAAGTAAAATTATTATCGAGAAAGTAATGAAAATTAAAATCTAGCGTGTTTGCACATTCACGTCCGGACGTAAATCAGCGTACCATTACCGCTAAGGGCTCTAATGATAATTAAGAACTCGTAATGAGTTCCTTTTAAACTTTTTTAAAATAGCACATTTATACGAGGTGTTCCTCGACAAATAATTAAATTGATTGTTAATTGACTAATGGCTTACTTTTATGTACTTTTATTGAAACCTGTCGTCATTAAGTCGTATAGATTACATTATATTATGGTTGTTTGTTTGTTTGTATGTACGAGCTAGTGTGTGTACATAAGTATTAAGCGATTAAGCGATTATCTCATATCAACAGTTATAGCCGTACATAAGCTCGACACAGCGAGCTAAATACCTCTCGCGTGTGCTGCGCTATCTGAGGCTAGGGGAAGTTTACAGATTTCAATGGCTCTTTTTTTGTACAACAATCACAACTTTTAAGCACAAACGCGAAAGTTATGTCGTTAGTCCTTCTAAAACGTACGTTGTTGTAGCATTAGCACGCGGTCCGCTCACGTCGACACCGCACGCGCCTGTCGTGCACAGTCGACAGTTCGTGTCGCGCGCACATCAGCGACCCTCACGTACGGCTTGCCCCAATGATGTTTAGACGGCACATTTAGTCGAATGAGTCTTATCGACACGCCCTATATCGTCGTCAAGGCACGCTAGCGTGGAGACCGCAGCGTTTCGATATTTAACTAATTGAAAACATTTATATTATTATCGCCATTACCGTCTTTCATAGCATGCATCATACGATGGTCGATTTCTGCTCTATATCACTATTTGTAGAGCCTATGCGATAACAGCTCGCTCGATGCAATAGCGTTAATCACTACTTAATTGGTGACTCGAAAGCTTTAAATACATACAATTACGTAATGTTTGAGAACTAATTTAAATACGTAATCGCTCGCATTCCCCGCATGTCTTCGAGCGCCGAACCGTCTCGGTCGGGGCTGAACAGCAAAGGCTCCACGCACGGGCGCAGGCCGAGAGCACCAGGCCCCGGGGTCCGGGCACCACACGACGCCGACGTCGGCGACATACGTTTGTTATAAAACTGGTCGCGGTCGAAAAATGGTATCAGTAGTGCTCGCGCTGCGCAAGGTCACGAACCGCCAGTCGCTGTCAACAGCCCGCGCGCGCGCTCGCACAAACTCCGCGCGCCACCCAGCACAAGCACGCCTACACTAGCTCTATATAAACTCGTGCCAGTATTTTTTTTTAAGTGCATAACTGTTCCGGCGCCGACTGCATATCCTACCTATCGTTCCCAAGTGTTTACCGATCTATCTGCCAGCCAAACCAGCCGCCAAGTTGGGGGGCTCCTGTGAGAGTATTTCTGAGTGAGTATCCACACTTCATCATCGGATTGTTTACTAGTTTTTATCGTAGATCGTGCACGAAAATATATTATATTAGTATTTATGGAGGTGCGCAAAGGCAACCGACACGCTCACTTGTTTAATTATTATTTTAATCGATTTACGTCGTGTTAGCGCCGGCAGCGTCCCGGGCCCAGTAATATAATCTTTTACTAATTTTTAATATTTATTGTTAATAAAAAAACATTAGAAAATTTCGTCTGTAAAAGTAATTCCTATTATTGTTCTATCGATCGCTAACCGAGCCTACGTGCTGTCGCAACTTGCTGTTATTGCGGCGGGCAGCTAAGACAAGCACTATACTACTATATGACGATCTGTAAACTTACATATTCTTTAATTAAATAAAGATACTTTATTAATTTCTTAACAAACAGTGGAAAACTACAATAGACTTTGTAATAAATCTGTGAGATGATAAGATATGTGCAGAAGTATAAATTACATTTGTGAAGTGTATACAATATATTCGAGTGCGGGACCCGACGTCGCCACCCGCACCACGGTCGCTGTGTTTACAAACAGTATCAGTGGTGCGGCCGAGCGGAGCCGGGCGGGCCTGCATGCGCCTAGTCGCGCTCCGCCGAGGCGAGATTTATTGTGACGACACTGATAACCTTATCACAAATAATGCATGCTCCTTTAAACAATACAATTTATTGATTTAAATTACATTAAACATTCTGCTTATCGGACATTTAATATTACTTTTTACTACAAAAATTCTAATAAAATTCATAATAATTCATTAATAGTCAAATACTTATGTTGAAAATAATCAGCTAATTAATGTATCCGTTAATATTCAAGACGCGTGTCTCGCCTACGTAGACGATGCAAACGACGCGATAGCACTCTATCTCCGCGGGAAACACCAAGGGGTTCATGTTGTCACTTTTCGCGCAAAGCTTCTAATTCATATCCGACTTTTTAGATTCATTCTGTTACCTACTTCTAGAGAATTCTATTATACGTAAATCGACTTGGTTGATTATTAACTTAATTTTATTTTAATAGGTTCGATTTAATTAATTTATTATACAATGTCAACAGCGGTCGGTCTTTCTAGAGAACAATTAGAGATTGATTGAAATGAAAAATTTACTTCAACACGTTATTTTAGAAGTTTCATTTTGACGAAGGTATATAAAATAATGGGGCCGCGTCGCTCGACTAAGAAGAGGTTAAGGATAACTACATATTCAAAAGATTGTGTTAATCGCGACTGAGAAATTCTATTGAGGGGCTTCGATCGAGTAGATGGAATACTAGCTCGTACGACAGTGACGCGCTATGTGCTGCCGCTACGGAGCTACACCGGCTACAGGCACGGGCGTGAAAGCTACGGGATAGGAGCGCGCGACGCCCGCAGTCGCTACGGGATATGTGTGCGAACGGGGCGCGGAACCATATAACTTGTTACAACAAATGTATTTGGCTCTCATAAACAGAACAGTGAAAATAGTTATCACTATTTCTACAAATAATCCGAAAATTATTGCAAAATCATAATCGCAATTAGATCGTACCGGAATGTCGACGGGTCCAAGGGTTATCATCGCAACAACAATATTATTATTTATCTATTTGACCTCAAGAGAGACCGATGCGGCCACATTTTGCGTGCCTCACAACGTGATTCCTCTATTCTACTCTATTGAATACAATGTAATCCAGATACCTATCACTATCCACAAGCCACTGGAGACATACCGAGGAAACGACGACCACGATATTTCCCGCGTAGCGCCATCGCTCGCTCATTAAGCGCTATCTGTCTAGGAACACCCTTCAGCACTTGATAGACTGCCTTTGCTTCGAATGCATACACGTGTAGTTATGCATTACACACGTTAAAATGCTTAAAGTATGTATACAATTTCACGATGTCGATTTGAAAGCAAAATAGTAATTGAGATTATTAACGAGGTACCTACCCGACGTGGCGGCCAGCGCATCTCAGGTTTGTTACAAGTTCCGTCTCAACTACTTAATGATATTACCAAAGGACCCGGTCCAAGGATGAGCCTGCTTACTATAAGTGTTGCACCGGAAAGTTACAACTTTCGCACTTGTACAGGCAGACTAACACTGGTCGCTTGTTATACTTAATGTACCTAAACTCAATTGAGGTTATGTAAATTTTGAACTGTAGTTATACATAAAACGTAAAGATTAAATTGCAAACTAACTTAAAACAAGTTTCTAAACCTTCGCCGTCGACAGCAGAGTGGCGTTCCATAAACTAACGAGCGTGTGCAGGAAACTTCTTACAGTTGAAATGATTATTTAAATTATAGGAAGCCTGTAACTTGTTTATAACAATATGTGTATTGTCTATGCAGGAGGGTCGCGGCTGCGCGGTCGACGGACCGGCGCGCGCGCACCATGCTCGCTAGTATCAAGGGATTCTGGAAGTCGTGTCGCTATGGGGACCTATATATGGTAAGTTGGTTGCGCAGTCTACAAACGCCAGACGTTGGAGCTAGCGTGATTCTAATAAACTTAAGTGATTTATTTATGGATAAAATTTATAAAGAACTACGTATACATAATGCTTGGGTAAATATATTCCATATTAGATTGTTCACTGAAACGTTTCATTCGGAGTAAAGCTCTATAATTAATAACTCGTTAGATAATTTATGTCCTTTTAAGTGCATTAAAATGGCACAATTATACGCCATATAAACTCTAGCAATAAAATATTTGTAAAGCAGCGATGCGCCGTGGCGCCGCGCGCACTCGTCCTGATACTCCGAGCACGCAGTCGCTGACGCGACTCAACTACGTTTTAAGACGATCCTCTAGTAACCCGTGAACTATGAATCAACCGATAAATAATATGATAATCTAAATAATTAACATAAGTACGAATATATTTCGCCCGACATTATGTAGGTGATGCGGATATTATAACTTCCGGTGGCGAGCGAGGGGTGCGGGGCGTGAACGGCGCGCGCGCCTTGACCGGCCGCGAGCCGCGCCTTTATTCCAATTAACGCTAAGTTATCTGCTAAAATTGTTTATTTTGGTGAGTGGCGATAGTATATTGTTATTTTGAATGTAATAGCATAATACGTAAGCCACGAGATACGGCCAAAATGCGTGGCGCGCACCTGTGTGCCCGAGCTCGCAATCCGAGCGGTCAGCGGCCTCGCGTGGCGGCGCTCTTGAACTTGACCCGCCCAATGTCGCCCTCGGACGCGACGCGGGCACTGGCCCAGTGCACTTCCGCAAACACTACGTGGCCTTCCGCTTGATTTGAACAGTATAGCCCCGATTATAGTTATTATGAAACTAGAACCTAGTAAATAACGCAAGTTTTCAACTATCAGGTCGCTGTTTTATAAAGTTGATTAAAATAAGGTTCTTCGAAATTCAAACCCTTTTGCGAGTATGTATTCATTATAAGATTACTTCACGATAACGTTTATGAAATTATTATATAAAAAATTCAGAAAAGTCATTATAAGCTGATGTAGAATTTGTAAATGCAATGTAACGGAACATAGTGTAAGAGTCGCTTATTGTATAGAAGTGGTTTTTGGCAACTATATAACTTTTGTTTTAAAAATGTAACGACAGTAATTGCCGAATAGGCACTTGGAACCTTACATAAATATTAAATATATAAAACAGACTAACGACTGATGTGCAAAAGGCGATTGATGAATGCAGAAGACGCAATATCAGTAGTTACATAAGTACGATCAATTCCAGCCGTACAACGTCACGACTCATTATTGCCGCTTATTGTTCATTGCACCACACGAAGAAGTCAATTCGGATGCAGATAGGGCCTCATGCATTTATCACCTTTCTCAAGACGTCAAATGTTTAGTTTCTAGATTAAATTAGAACAAGGTCACTCTAATTAATTATATTACATTTGCATTTAATTATGCGAGACTGCCTTCGATAGCGTTATTTGAGCTTACTTAACTTACATATCTAAGAATAACAATAGAAACCGAGCGACCATAGCAACACACGTATCCCTATTTATTATTTAGTTTCACATTAAATATCATAGAATAATTTAAATATAATAATGTGAATGTGGCGCACGACAACAGTAGAGCGACGGGGTGTGAGCAGGCAGCTTCGCGTAACGGACGTGACATAGACGTTGTACCTAATTACCTTATGTTAATATAATAAATTTCATGACTTTATCACTTCGAACAAAAAAAAAACCGCATCAAATGCAAAAACTTTGAAAACATTTAAAACATTATATTTTAATGTATATGAAAAAAAAAACATAATCGCTAAGATGACCAAAGCATTCTCTATCCGTTTAACACTTTTTAGCACCATGAATTTCTTAAATCAGTGCCCGGACAGACGTGGGCTCCACAGGCAATCGCACAGTATTTTAACAAAACTAACCGGCTTTTTCAACAGGCGGTACGATTACGTGATAGAGATCTATTGGAAGTCATAATATGCAATTACACATAGAAGCTGTCGATGCGATAGAACAAAGATTCATCGAACAAAACTTAAGCAGGGCCGGTCCACACGAGTCCGGTTTCTAATTGAGTTGCATAAAAAATCTCGCTCAACATCGAGCTTGTTATATTATTACTGTACTAATGTATGACTGTATACATTATACACCGGACAGCATCAATCAATTAATATTATTTTAAACTGACAAATGCAAATTTAAACGTTTTTATGATGGCAACGGGTAACATGAAACATGTACAATATAAACCGAGATCGCATTTTTGAGGCACTCAAGACAGCGGAATTTTTATTTTTATTATTTATCGCTTAATGCAAATCTTATCAGAAGTAAAATAAGACATAGCTGTGCCACGTTTTCGAGAAGGTTCGACGAGTACGGTCGATCGACGCCGCGAGGAATTGTTACGTAAATGTTGTCTATCATTATTGACAGCTTGAACTGCTATCCGAACCATGCTCGTGTCCTATCTGCCGCACTTTTATCGCCTTTAGATACGTTATTCTTTGTCACCAAAATAATAATCAAGTATATTGCACTCATCCACGATATTTGAATGTATGAAACGCGTTTTAACATTGTCTTATAGAAAAGATTAACGTTGTTATGATAATTGTAAACGATCGATGATACAGTTCGAAAGGATTGATTGGAAGTAACGGACGACATCCAACCTGTCGGGTAATCGGTTCCTTGCAGAGCAACAACGATTCGGCGATGTCATTGTAAATAATTACTTGTCACCAAGGACACTTCGCGCCTGTTTGCCGCTGCACTTGGATAATTAGCGAGATAAAGAAGCAGTTGGTTATTATTTGTTACATCGTGGAAGGCCCGATACATACCTACACTCAGCCGGCGAGACGATTACAATTGTATAACCTAATACGCAATATCGATTTATGTAACAATTTACAATTTACAATTAACAATGTATTAGACATTTGTGTCGTTTGGAACTCGGGCATGCAACAAACAATTACAAATCTACGCAATACCTAAATCGCTAAGAGGGTTACGACTGCGGTCTTTGTAGAACTACAAAGCGTCGTCAGTTGAGCTTTTTGCGTGGAGAGGTCGTAGATAGCCCTGCATATATACACCAACATACTGTGGCGAATTAGCCAAACTAAGTGCACATCCCGCACTTTTTGAAGTCATCATTATGATAATAGATTTTTGTTGCGTACGTTGCATTGTTATTGTTTTGCATATATTTTCTTATTTATCAGGATTTTTCTCAAAATTATTATTCTTTGCTTGCTTATTTCAGTATAAAAATTGAATCGTGTACTTGATTTAAAAATCATGTAATCTGTAAGTAGTTACATACGTTATTATGTGCATACATTAGGCCTGTTTCGTGTAGCGGTAGAAGATTATATTAAAAAAATACTATTTTTATCCAATTATTACGATTTTGATCTTTTCGTTTCCTATATCTCAAAAAACAATGCCGTATATGTTCGGTGATTTGAAGTATTTTATAAGGTGTAATAGATTTAGTCTCGATACACACGTCTACTTGTAGATCGAACGCGTCCTACATCCCTTTTTACTACTCGCCTTGCCTTTCATTTAGTCCCCCACATTGTCGGCCCACATAAATCTTTTCTTTAAATATTTTTTAATATATTTTCTTTCAATGTTCAATGCTGTTATATAACATTATTCGTCAACGTATCTATCAATCTTACACCGTTCTGGCATACTCAACATTCCCTTCTATTATATTAGCGTTAAGGTCCACTCCTTCTATTAACCAACTTCGCCTCATGGATGCTGTCTGGATGATTATAGATATTGCAGTAACTAAAAGATAAGAAGCTTTGTTTATCTTTTAGATTAACCTAGAGTAAAATATAATGTTTATTACTAGGAGAGCAAGTAATATGTGTAAGTAATGCTGTGTTTACGCAGTCGAAACAGTATGGCGGGCGGGCGCGTTCCGCTCGTTACACCGTTTCATTATATATAAACGGTCACGTTATATAAGTCCACGCCTGTCAACTCGATAAACAACATTATATTTAATAAATGTATAAATTACCCATTAAACACGCTCGGTGATTAAAAAGTAATTGGGTTTTCCACCGACGCGTTCTCCAACATTCGAAGACAAAAGTGCTACTCGCATGATTCGCGATTAGCGCTCAATATCATCAGAACTTCCGGAACTGAAAGTGTTCGACGTTAGTCGCCTATCAGTAAACAACAGTGGGAATGCGTGCTTACGTGCGCCACGTGCTAAATTTGCTCACGTTTCTATCTATTTTCGTAAATCGTAATTTAAAAACTTTTGGCATAGACCGGGCCTGGCGCGGCCGGCCGAATACAATGTCAATGGTCAGTCCATTCAGATACGAAGCTCTCGCTCTGCCACCTCTCTATTTATACCGCTTCACTCTAAATACTAACACATAGAACTGTATTATTCCAATGTAGTGAGTTTCAACTTTCTCCGTGATCAGTTGTAGCGAAGAAGTTGGATGTTACAATAGCAATAGGATTGTAATAACATCACAGAGTATCATCTATTCAATGAACAGTAAAAATGTTCACCGAAGTATGTTTGTCGACTACGGGACGTGGTGGGCCGCACAATGAACAACAATAACCATAGCGCCGTGACGTTTCAGGTACTGGCAGCGTTAGCGGCGCAGTCGATCAACATATCGGTGGGCTTCTGCCAGGGTTTCTCCGCCGTCCTGCTGCCCCAATACACACACGAGCACCCCCAAATCTCGTACGAACAGAGTTCATGGATAGGTTAGTATTGACCATCACCGAATATATAATGAGTTATTTACTTAATACATAATGTTTTTGTGAACGCAAATATCGTGCGTGTGAAAATGCGACATTTTTAGTTATCTTCAAATTGTATATTTACTACAAAATTAAATAATATAATGCTTAATGAGTAGATAATTAGATTACTTTATTTTATTTACTTGTTATT
>JAOSYY010000005.1:752272-785053 GCA_025727935.1 Hebomoia glaucippe
ATATTTACTACAAAATTAAATAATATAATGCTTAATGAGTAGATAATTAGATTACTTTATTTTATTTACTTGTTATTATTACTTGTTATTTTATTTATTGTTTGTTCGATTATTAGGAACAATATAGGCAAATATTGATAAACAATTTATACGACTTTATATTTGCGTATCAAAATAACATATTATTTCTGAATTGATCGTCTGATGGAGAAACAATACACTAAATAAAAGTAATTTAACTTGATTTAAGAATTTAACGTATGTTTGTATTTAATAAGATAAAACGTATTTCACTATCGTGTTCCATTGATTGGAAAGCGGTCCCTAATGTATTGCTTTGGTGATGCATAGCGAGTCTCGGCGTGATATCGAATCCGGTGGGCGCGCTGTTGGGTGGCATGCTCGTGGACGCTGTTGGCCGGAAGCTGCTGCTGCAATCGATCGTGCTCCCTAACCTGGTTGGTTGGCTCGTCATTGCCTTCTCGGAGACGTATGTTTTTCTATGCGTCGGGAGATTCATCACAGGCTTCACTATCGGTACGAACCTGCCTCCTCATCTATCTATTTAAATCGTAAAACACCGCTTCACTGTTTAAACGTAATTAATAACTTAAATCAACAATCAAATCTCAAACCGAGGTGAAGATAATTTTTCTAAGTCTTCAGAATTCCTAAAGCTTAAAAGGTCGTAAAATCCCATATGTAACTTGACTGCATGATCTGCTACAGGTATGTCGACCGCGTCATACATCTACGTGGCAGAGATTACAACAGCGGAAAAGCGTGGCGTTTTGGGAGCGCTAGGCCCAGGCCTTGTATCCACCGGTATCTTCGTGGTCTACTCACTAGGCTCCTTCGTACACTGGCGCAAGGTAGCCGCAATTTGCGCCGGAGTCTCACTGCTCACCCCTTTCCTTATGTACTTTGCACCAGAGTCACCGCTCTGGCTTGCATCTAAAGGACAAATGAAGGAAGCCTACAATGCTATGTTCTGGCTGCGGCAAAACAACAGCACAGCACAACAAGAGCTAATGGAATTCACTAAGGACAGGAAGAACGAGAGCATGACAATGAGACAAAAGCTCGCTCTCTTCAAGCGGAAAAACGTGCTGAAGCCGTTCGCATTGCTCATAGTGTTCTTCTTGTTCCAAGAGATGTCCGGTATCTACGTGATTCTGTACTACGCGGTAGACTTCTTCAAATCAGTTGGAACAAGTGTCAACGAGTTTACGGCGTCAATTATTGTCGGCGGCGTGCGTGTGTTTATGGGAGCTGTCGGAGCCTGTCTCATCAATAGCTTCAGGAGGAAGACTCTCGCGGCGACATCTGGCTTGTTGCTCGGAGTGACCATGCTGGGGGCCGCGGTGTGCGACTCTCTTGACGGGCCGCCGCTGATCAAGTTGGCCTGCGTGCTATTGCACGTCTCTTTCAGCATGGTGGGCTTTCTACAATTACCTTGGATCATGTCAGGCGAACTGTATCCACAAGACATCCGAGGAGTGATGTCAGGCGCAACCTCCTGTTGCGCCTATATGCTCATCTTCTTCAATATTAAGACGTACCCGCAGCTGGAATACTATGTGACCAGCAACGGTACGTTGTACCTTTTCGGAGTTTGTGCACTATTAGGCGCCGCGTACTGTTTCCTTTTCTTACCGGAGACGAAGGGCAAGAGTTTAACGGAAATTATGAGACAGTTCGATGAGGATAAAAAAGACATTGATCCCGAGGTAGGGTTGGAAAAGAAAGTGAGTATTGGAAGCAGACCGGTGCAAAGGCGACACAGTGCCGGCGCCACCGTCTGTCTGGACAAGAGTGGCGACTCGCTTGGGAGGCAATGGATGCGTAGCCACGGTGATAAAGCTGTGGAACGGCAGGAATAGATATAATAAGTAGTTTAGACCGTAATATTAAATGGCCGACTGTTGAGTGTGATGAGATATAAGATACTGCTTAATGTTAAGGTATAGATATTGAATGCTATGATCAGTATTATCCAGGCCGCCGCCGAGCTGCCACATTCCATGTGATAGTGACATTGTGTACAAGGTGCCGTCGTTTATATTATTTTATTGTAAATGTTTTTATATTGCGTACAAACGTCCAAGTGGCGAGTTATTATAAGTAGATATGCGTGCCAGCGCGAGTGTTGTCTATGCGAACCGTGAACTGTGTTAGTTTAGATCTTAATAAATTATGTCAATGATATAACTGCTGTGATCATCATTACGAATAATAAATAAGGAAGTTTATCGAATAGCGTGTGAACCAAATATAAATTTTATTTTCATATAAGTGCGTTTTATTAATTGTCGCGTGCAAGAATTGCAGCTAATCTGATAATCTTTAAGTACAAAGTTCAAAAGCATTCTTTGAATTATTATATAGATTTTCCATTATTTACTATTTCTTTTTTTTTTCTTTATTTATTTTTTAAGAAATGACCTTTCCGCTTCAGAATTAATAGACGTATTTTGAAATTTTATATTGAAACTAATACATATATGTATAATATTTCAACCGCCATCTGTTGAAGTTAAAAGTTGAATAGGATAATAATATCATGAGATAATTTTACAAATTACATTAAAAGCTCCATCTAGTGAATATGATATAACATCGTTAAAAGATGAATTATCCGAAACACATATTTAGTCCATTCAATTGCTGATCTTTATATCGGGCAGTACCGCACCTCGTCACAAGATGGCGTTGTAAACAGACAGGTATATCTTATACAAATTAAAATAATAGGACTCGTTTTAGAATATAGTTATTCGCATTAGTTGTAGTAGTTGCTTTATCAGTTATTGGGTTGAGTATCTCAAATAGGTACGTTGAAACTTGATAAATTTCTAATGCAGTATTTTAGTGATTTTTGCGGACTGTCATGTTAGTGTCAAGTTTCCGCATTCATTTTCAATGCTCAACACGAAATAGGAATCACCTCACTGTATAATCAATTTGCAGTGTTAGTTAAAAATAATTCATAGATGTTATAGATTCTTTTTTTCTGCGACAGACAACTAAAAAAAACAGCGCAGCACAGTTTCGCATTATATGTAACTCGACGAAGAAGAATTTGAGTGCTACTCACCTGGTCTGCGGGATGCCATATTTTATTCCGACCCCGACGCGGGGTAGCGCCTTGATTACTTTCTTCACTGTGGATTGATCCGGGAACGCAAAGAATATGGACGCTGAAATTTTAATATTTAATATTAGATATGTTAGTATAACATTATCATATAAAAAAATACTTAAAACTTAATTGAAACCCCTAAGTACTAAGCTAAAACAAGTGTACGTAAGACATAGACTTACTTCTGCTGGCGAGGAACATTTCTATGGCGGTGTTCTGCAGCAGGTAGCGGCGCGAGAAAATCGCGCGGATTTCGCTGAAATACCATTTCCCATGCAGATGCTCGCAATACTTCAACACCTGCAAAGAACGTAAATATAAAATTAAAGAAACACAGTAAATTATTTTATTTATAACATTCTATGTAAAACGTACATCGTCTGTGACATGACGTTTTGTTGCATGTTTATCCCCCCGCTCAGCACAAATGTTGTATCAATTAAATGTACCAAAATAACGATGTTGTTTAATAAAAACAAAATCCCGTTCTCGGAGTGAAAGCGATCCATCATTTAATTATTACGAGTCGTAAATTAAATCGTACGACTCACGAGCGGTCGCGCTCTCGACTAAAATACAACCGTTCTATAAATGAAAGGAATATTTTTAAATGTAACATCTTTACAATGGTGACATATTGCGTGTTAATAGAAGTAGAGACGCTTGCTCGTAACGCGTGAGTTTATGGAGAGCCCTACGCGGTTGCCGTCGACTTACAATCTAATGATGCCATATAATTTATTTTTGGTATCATTACTAAATTACATTTATGTTTTATCCGAATTACAAGGACAAGACTTATTGTTTGCATGTAACTAGCTAGTTGTCGAGGGAACTGTTACACGCCGCATGCTATATTCTCACATTAGAGGGCGCGGAGGAAGCTGCCGCGGGGCGAGATCGATTAAAGAGTACTCTGTTGTGAATTATTGTGATTCATTACACAAAGGGCGGGAGCGTGACGAACTGCACTCCTCCATTTGCCGTCAACAAGATAATGAAAATTAAATTTATGAAGCAAACTCAATGAATTATTCCTGAATAACATAGACTGGAATTAAGAAACGTACTCGTAAAGGCAAAATTGGAGCACCCTGTTACATCGATGTGTACAGTTGTACACGAGTAAAGTAGGTGACTTAGGGATAACTTTAGACTTATAATTAATATTCGAACCTCAATGAAATAATACCATAGTTGCCAGACTTTAGTTAAAGATCTACAAAATATAATATTTTCATACTTTTACACTTTACAAACTTGTTTCACGGTATTGTTGTTAGTTTTAAGAGCAATGAAGAGATTCTGTATCTGGCTGTGTACTTACAATATTGCAGCTTCGGTTTCGTGTTCAGCAAAACCCGAGTGCAACAACGACTTTAATGTTCTATTTCGGTGGACAGGATGCGCTCAGGGAAGGGCGCCGGGAACTTGTCTAGTTCAATTGTGCCGCAATTTGTCAGGACCGCGCGTCCTGCGCCCGCGGGGGAGGCCGAACGTGCACTCCGAGTCAATTAGATGAGATTGCAGAACTTCAGAAAATACTTTTAGTCGATTTTATGCATTTCTAAGCGTCAGCACTTTGCGATGAAGTGGCATCGCGCACGTAGATATATAAATGTAAAAGATATATCTTGTATCTCAGTAGCAGTAGTAGTATCACAAATACACATCCGCTGTAGTTACCAACACTAGAAATTTCAACGTTAAGGGCTTAACTTTTCTACAAAATGAATATACTATGATTGTTTTTAATAATAAATTAGTCATTGATATTAATAATAACAATATTTCGCTTTATTTGAATTACTAACAGTATACGAAATGCGTAGTAATTACTGTACTGGACTGAATTAAAACTTAAGTAGTATAGTAGGTATGGAAAATTCGTAAGTATTAAATTCTGAGTCCTCACACAACAATACATAATAAAGTAACGGCTACATTTGTTTTATTTAATTACGAGTATTTTAGTATATTGAGTAAGAAATTAAATATCTTGTATTTATCTGAGCTAATAGCCAGGCCAGCATACCGGCCTGTCAGTTAACATGAACTTGTTATAGTAAAAACATTCCCAGATATATATAAATTCCATTCGCGTCGCAGACGTGAGATCTAGCCGATAGCACAACAAAATCAATAATTTATTACCCATTAACTCGATGCAAATGATAACAGTATACTTTGCATTCGTATCAGAGCGATCTGCGTTCGTCACTCGTCCCATCTAAGCCGACGAACACGTTAACGCCACATAAGGAGATCACATTAAGTTGCTTAATAGAAAAAAATTCTAATAAGAATTAGTTACTTTTAGCAGACAAACACGACTGAGGGTCTTCTACATACTATTTCACGCGCCCGCATAACCGACATGCGACCGATGACGTGTGAAGAAATCAGAGCGTTCCTTATTTGGAGATAATAGCTTATAAGACTTTCTATATTTGCAGATTGTTAATTTGCTAATAAACACGCAAAGACATTTATGGTAATAAGTCGTAGTGTCACCGACTTCTCTACACATAATAAGTAAATGTTTATACTCCCTGTTCTGGAGCTTTGATTCTGGGTAGATCGCAGTGACGCTGTGAAGCACCAGCACTTTTCAAACTTATCTCGATATCTATGGCTGTGACGGTTTCGATTCGTTTGCAATTTCTCAGCATACCTATTGTTTTTAGTCTACGAGTACTCTCGCAGATTGAGTGATGGTTATGTCTTCGTTTGTACATTCAGTTCGCGCCTTCGTGCATCGTGTTGCGTACCAACCTGCCGACCGACCGCTCTGTACGACGCTTCCCAAATGAATCGTTCCGTCCAGTAATCTCGTTGATTCACGTGCGAAGCGTTACTCTGTGGCGCATACTAACCAGACAGCTTACAACCTGTCTACATCTATTACAGAATTCTCAAAAGGAATACTTTAGGTTTAGAATTATTATTAACATATTTCTTCAATTGGTAAGTCGCTGTGGCATGGAACGCACCACCTCGTTCGGTGCTCGGGTGTTGTAGGACGTTAACCGTGCGTCATAACAATGAGAGCGAATCCCTTAATGAATACAAATGGATGACGCAGGGCACAGGGCGCAGCACGTGTCGCCTTCCCACAATCTGTGCAGCTCTCAGCCGGTCCAAGCGGCGGCAGGCCGTAGCGTGATCGGGGCACATTAGTGACGAGAGCGCGCGGGGCGACCCCCACCGTTTCAATTGATATTAGTGTTATTGATGTTGTCAATTGTCATAGAACACGCATTGACTAATAATTAAAACAATTTAGAAGATAATGTGCTTAAATTTTTATACTTTCCGTAAAAAAGATGAAGCATTACTACAATAGAGACGTAAGCTGTGTGCCCCCGCGCCCCCGGGAACTACCAGTAGACTTCCGTGCCTTATCTGTTATCAATAAGAGGGTGCGCGTACCGCCTCGCATACACTTGCTGTATTATTTTTATCTATGTCTAACATTCCCCATAAGCTGTTAGTCGTGTGACAACAAACATTCTACATTACTGCATTTTGCATTGCAAATGGGACCTATTAGGAATTCTATATTATATATAGTCTCATTAGATATGTGTACGAACATTTTAGCTTAGGTACCTTCATAAGTATAATAACACCAGAAATTCGCGTATTTTCTACACGAAAAGATCTATAGAAACACAATCCAAACGTTTTTCTAAACAGAGTTACTTCGATCGAGCAAAAAGATAAGGTGACGTCGATTCGGTGTTGCCGCGAGAAATAACATAATAATAATTAAATAGCCAAACCCTACGGCCAATTCAAAGCTATTCCAGCTATCACCTCTAATCAAAATTAAATAGCAAATAAGAACAATTTTATGTGACATCGGGTTCCTGGAGCAGCTGCAGGCGGTCTTACTTAGGTATATCGATGAGTTTTTGAAAAAAATGTGCGTGAGTTGAAAACGAAATATAGAGAGCGTAGCCAAGCAGCAAAGCAGCGGCAGTCGGTTCTGTTCCCGGTCGTTATTCACCGGGAGCGGTTCATAAATTCCCTGTCGTCGCATTGCGCGTCGCTCGCCTGCTATTTCGAGACGCGACGCTTTTTTCTCCAACTTGATTTTTTTTCAAACATTCTTATTAATAAGGATTTTTGGTAAAATTTTCTGAATATGCGAAGGAAGCAGTCGTTGTGTCTTTCTATACGAAAATATATTTAAGAAGTGCAAGTTAGCTGGAGGAGATTTTCTCGACACGTTGCCGCTTGATCCCGAACAGATATCCATGGATTATTGCTGACATATTTTATCTGTTCGCAAGGCCATAAACTATCAAAACTTTTTTTGCATTTTAGTGTTAAAATAAACATGAGTTTCTCAGCCGCCACGAGGTGATGTCTTCTAAATCATATACTAAGAACTTCGATCGTGCTCTTGTTTAATGAAGAATAGATTAATATTAAGCTAATAGGTACTTATTCATTTAGATTAACTTTAACCGATTAATATTTTTGCAGGTTTTATTATAAAATAAAGTTATTATACTTTACGTTAATCTTTAGAGAAATATATATAACTAAATGACAATTTAAAATGATCAAAATCCGTTCCTTAGGTTTTCATTGCTTATTAGGAATCATTAAACAATCTACTAAATATTAAAAAGTTGCTTAAATGATATGAAATGTTTGTACGTTTACGCTTAATGGCGTTCTCGTTTATTCATTGACATTTTAATAAGTCTAATGAGTGTTTAAACTAGTGAACTATTAAAATCTGTTTTAAGAGTTTTTATAAATAAACGAATATCAATAAGTATTTATTATTTTAAATATACAATTTGATTTATATAGCTCCGCTGCCGATACCAAAAATTATATTCCTAATTTAATGTTGGTACTTAGATACTTGGATCGCAAATTTTTGTAATACTAGTTTTTGTAATTATCACGGACTTATTTAAACACATATCTTGAGACAGACTTCAGTAGTTAAAATAGACAATAGTTTTTAATTTTTAGAATTATTGTGCGACTTCCACTTCAAATTGTTAAGTAAACGCAACGATGTTACAAAAACTATAACAAACAATTAACACTGCTTATTAGGTTCGTGTCGCACAATTCATTCTCTTTATTTAGCTCATTCGCGTCTACCATGAATTAAATTGAGTGATACTTTCGATTAGCGCAGTCACAAGAGCGGATCCTGTGTCAACCGCATATGTTTTTCTCATTACACATTTCATCCGGAACTGCATTGAAGTGAAAGTCCCGAGCGGATTAATTAAAAAATAAGGCTATTATTATAAATATAACTATTTTTGACAAATTACATTGTATTGAAATTATATTCATGAATTTGAAGGCGAGAGAATCAAACATATCGAAATTCTATTTCGTATACATAAAATTTATGATAGACTTAATTACTACTTACTAATTGCATTTTAATTAATTTGTTTAATATAAAATTTATCAAGTATGCCTTAGGTAGTCGTTGTTACTTTTTTATAAGATATGTTAATGTTTTTATTTTTATTTCAAATGGCCCAGTTTCAAATGGAGTAATATTCGTTACTATAAAATGACATACTAATAACGTTACATCTCCTTAACTGGACGAAGCAGACGCGTCGGAATGACGAATAAAGCGATCTCAGTTTTTATTTTGGTCTCAATTTTCAAATAAGTCATAACCGAACGCGTCGACAAAAATATGGAGAATATAAATACGCGAGATCGTTTAAGCGACGCCGCTACAAACGCATTCAGCGAGACGAAACAAAGAAACTTATCTGCAATCTGCGATCTTTATAATAATTACACTCGACAGGACGTCTTCATCGACCACGAGTGCGTGCAAGCCTCGCCTTTGCGCGCTCGCCATACAGCCGAACGTTGCGCTCGCGATGCATCGAAATATCTCTGCATCGCAACAAAAAATCATTATCGAAAAAAAGAAACGTGTCGCGCAACCCTAATATATTATTGCAAAGAAATGTGTACTCGAACCAGAGTTAAAATTCATTTCGCTGGCAATAAAGTTCAAATTTAATTAACATCGAGCGACGAACGTGCACCGTGCCGCATCCCGGACGGTCCCCGAGTAGGCGGGGCGCCCCCACCTCGCTCCGGGGCGGGCGGCAGGCCGGTGGGGGAAGACAAATACGCGTCCGGGCGCATCGCTCATACGACACGATAGCGAATTCAATACACCATAAATATTAGAGCGGCCGGTTCGCCGTCACCTCGCTGCGAAGCGCGCGTCGCTCGATGGCAATTCAACTCGTTTTTGTCTCGATCGTTCGGCCGTCGGGCGACACGGCGAGTGACAGACCTACAAACGGCCGTTTTGTATTATTAATTGTCGCAACTTGAGTTTAGAGCCGTCGCTCGTAAATTTAGTGAGAGCGTTTGCATGAGAACGCGGGCGAAGCGTTTAGATAGCTGTCACATCGAGCTCGTAATCGCACTAAAGATTATTTTTGTTGACATCAATTGCCGTGATAAGTCCCTGCCAGTACGTTCGAGTGAAGAACAGCACGCTTTTTCTTGTCAATGTGTATATTATGAAGTGTCTGAGAGTATTGTAGTAAAATAGGATTAGAGTTTGATAATTAATTAACGACATAAAACCTAAATGTGGGCGTCGAGCGCGGCTCTGGAATTGTGTTGATGAATGAACGACACGGCAGCACTCAAAGTAGTGCATCATTATTTACTAATTACTTTGGCTGGAATGTTATTTCATTAAGGATAAAACAGCTATTTATTATTGTACCGCATCGCGACACACCTCACACGTCATTAATTATTGCGAAGCACTTACGTACAAAATGTGTATCAAATGGCTACATTATAATTATGTAATGCATAGTAAATATTGCTATACGAGTACAACGAACAGTGTGTATCAGACTTTTATTAAAATGGAACAGTCGACAGTATGATTTATTTTATCTTTAATTGACAACAGTTAATGTTTGTAACACACCGCGAGGGTTGTGTGCAGGTATGTCATGGTGAAAGGGAGGCTTTGCGGCGGACGTCCGGCGGAAATGGGCGGGGCGAGTAAGCCGCCATTTTGCAGCTACACTGACAAGCGCTGAGGCGTGCTGCAAAACGCACTGTTTAAGTTTTGCTATTGAAGAAAATTCATATCTAATATTTTACAATTAAGCTTATATAGATATTTAAATAAATTGTGTTTTTATCTAATTTTAGTGTTATCTTAGATCTGACCCGCACAAAGTATTGCCAATCAACAAACATTTTATGTCTAAACTAGATCGCGTAGCGTTAATTCTGAAACTAACTGATAACTTTTAAATATAAAAATCGATTTCATGTATGTAACCTGCAAACTAATTGTCTACTCATACATATTCGATACGACAAAAAAGTAGGAAAATTCAGAGAGATACATTCACTTCTTCTTTATCCAAAGTACCTACGTATTATAGCCAATTAAGTCATCCCTAGGTTTTTAATGAGATTTTTTACGATTTGAGTAGTTAAAAATACGTATGTTTAGTTAATTTAAATTAGGAAAATATTTACGGTACGCAAGCGGCAGGTCGCGGAGACATCGCGTAAATCAAACGGCGGCGCGCCATCCATCACGACGCGGCCCGCCATCAATCGCGCCTGAAATAGGCATGCCTGGAGCCCGCAGGAGAATCCTTCGACTGATCCTTGTACTGCACCGGATAACGGATTTATTCAATAAACATAAACCACATCCAATGCCTGTAATCCTCAGGAGCGCAGTAAAATACAGGATACATTTTTGAAATAGGCGTCATAGGCCAAATTCTAAACTATGATGATTAGCGAAAAGTACTCGAAGGAGTTACGACCTTGATTTTGAAAAACTATACAGTATTATTACTCAATTCGATAGTAGCACTCATAAGGAACAACGTCTAGAAAGTATATACCTACGATAAACTCAAAATGTTAATTTTAATAAAATAGTAAAAATTTACCATACCTAATTAACAAATTTCGACTTCGGCTGCTTAAATAATTTTTATCTGTCTACTTATTATTTCTGCTTCTCAGGCCCCTCAAATAAACCTATCTATATCAAAATTAATGATATTTTGTTTCGGATGTAGAGATAAACCTTTAAATATAACAGACTGAATTCACATTTATTAAATTTATATACATATATGGCTAAATTTTCTCTATTCATTGAAGTGAGCAATCGCAAATGCAGACTCGGTTTAACTCATCAAAGATGTTAAAGTGAATTACATCTCGTCATACTTATACTGTAATAGGACGCAGTACTAACATTGTGCTTGTTTTTTGAAGACACCTAACTGAAATCAAGGAGTGCTTAAGAATTATTCATTAATGGAAGCCATGTTAAGTTTTTAATAGAAGCATATTTTATAATACCGTGATAGTGCTTAGTTTACTTAATAAGTATCTACCTAATAATATAACCCGACCTAAATCTTTATCATGTTGGATTGGTACAAGCTCAATACTTATGAGATACGACAGTTAAATTTTTCATTAATATTAAAATACAATTCATTTATGAGTATCCCTGCTTGTATATGGTTAATATGTTGACACTGTATTTACTTTCATTATTAACTTTTGCACTATCTTATAAGTAACCTACCTACCTATATATTTGTTTAGTGTTACATCGAGTTTCCTAAATCGGTAAGAAATATTATAGCCTAGATAGACATTATTGTCGATTGGTATACGTGAAGTTAAGCCCCGCGTCTCTTCGTTGGTCGTAGTGCATGCTTATTTCTGTGTTTACTTCACTGACACTTTCCTTAACAAGTAAGGAACCGGTGAGATTTATATACTCTGCTAAATGGTATCCTTATAGGTTTAAATTTCACAAGTATTCTACATGGGGTTTTTCCTAGCGAAAATCTGTAATTATTTACATAATCAAGAGATATAAACGAGTAAATCGATGTTGATTTAGTTCCTAGCTACGTAAATCCTATCCTAAATATGGCTCCTGCTTGCAACATGACACAGATCATATCAATTTTCGCCTGATAGCGGTGGCCGAATCGCCACCGTAGTGTCCGTGAGCGTATAACTCTAATTCTTAAATGAGTAAAATACCATCTAATATAATAAACTACGTATCTAATAACGTTATAAAACTTATGACATGCTTAAAGAAGTTGATATCTTCGCAACACTGTTAGGATTATCATGTTGTTTCCTTAATATGATACGTGTGTTACCGCTTACTGGGATGTGACTCTTTTGTTCGATACTTATGACAACGACCTAATTAAATATATTCCTAAACAGCTTTTTACTTTAAATATTATTAACTATAACATGCCGTAAAGATAACATTTCTGTATTGATGTGTATTTATATGTAGTTTTCGCTGTCTCGTCTAATTAATGATACGACTAGCCACACGCCCCTCGCTGCAGCCCGAAACGAACCGGTCAGAGCATGTTAAGGGGGACACCGTTTCATGATCTCAACGACGAGCTAACGAATTGGTATGTTTAATTAGCGACAACACGGTGTAGTCATTAAATATTTCGAGTTATGACACCCGCGCCGACATCGCCTTCGATTAACCTTCGTCATTAACCGTCCGATAAATCGCCGACGGAACGACGTAGGCTGCGACAGAGCGGCCCTCGCCGGAGTTACCGAATTAGCGAGCCGAGTCGGTCGCGTAATTACTTCGGCGATACCTATCCGTTGCGGGGCGGGGCCGCATGCGGATCGATACCCGGGACCCGCGCGCATCCGCCCTCTCGCTTGTGCCGCCGTCAGGAATTTCAAGCAAGAGTGAGACCGCTGCGTCGCCTCCCATTCGCCGGAGTTACCCTGGGGGCGTGGCGGTATCGGGCGCGCGGCAACGAGCGGTTCAGTGTGTGCCGGCGAGCGGGCCTGCGCGTGCGTGCGATGTGCGCCGCGTGAGACGATGCTCGTGCCCCCGGAGATGATGGCGGCGCAGTCCAAGCTCGTCTACCAGATGAATAAATACTACAACGAGCGCGTCGCTAGCCGCAAGGCGCAGATCGCTAAGACTATCCACGAGGTGTGCCGTATCGTGCAGGATGTGCTCAAAGAGGTCGAGCTGCAGGAGCCGCGCTTCATCTCGTCGCTTACCGATTACAACGGGCGCTTCGATGGTCTCGAGGTCGTTTCACCGCATGAATTCGAGATCATCATTTACCTGAACCAAATGGGCGTACTCAACTTCGTCGACGATGGCTCGCTGCCGGGCTGTGCCGTGCTCAAGTTAAGCGATGGTCGCAAGCGCTCAATGTCACTTTGGGTCGAGTTCATCACTGCCTCGGGCTACCTGTCTGCGCGAAAAATCCGGTCGCGTTTCCAGACGCTTGTGGCTCAGGCCTGCGACAAGTGCTCGTACCGCGACTGTGTCAAGATGATCGCGGAGACCACTGAAGTGAAGCTGAGGATCCGCGAACGCTATGTGGTGCAAATAACACCGGCTTTTAAATGCGCCGGGTTATGGCCGCGCTCGGCGGCCCACTGGCCGCTGCCTACGATTCCGTGGCCGCACCCCAACATCGTAGCGGAGGTCAAGACCGAGGGTTTTGATCTCCTGTCGAAGGAGTGTCTCACGTTGCAAGGTAAAAATTCGGCGATGGAAGGCGACGCTTGGGTGCTGAGCTTTTTCGAGGCGGAAAACCGACTGCTGCAAGGCGGTTGTCGAAGGAAGTGCCTAAGCATTTTAAAGACGATTCGCGACCGACATCTCGAGCTTCCCGGTAACCCAGTGACGTGCTACCATATGAAGACGTTGTTACTGTACGAGTGTGAGAAGCATCCGCGCGAGCATGAGTGGGACGAGGCGGCTGTCGGCGACCGTATAAACGGTATCTTCCTGCAGCTCATCTCGTCACTGCAGTGCCGCCGCTGCCCGCACTACTTCTTGCCGCATGTGGATCTTTTCAAAGGCAAGTCCCCGACGGCCATGGAGAACGCGGCCAAGCAGGTGTGGCGGCTCACACGCGAGATGCTCACAAATTCCCGCGCTTTCGAGAAGCTCTGAGTCTCCGCCGCGAGTGCCATCGCGGAGTGCGTTAGTGTTTTGCTAAATGTTGTGCTCGACTCGTTCCGTTAAGTTAGGGAAGTGCTTCGGTGGGCCACCGCCTCGCGCAGACTGTAAGTAGCCGTGATACTACTAGTTACTACTACAACTACTACTACTACTACTTATATTGTAGGTGTTTTCGAATATTATTTGTGATATAATGTAAATAGCTTATTTGTTGTACAATTTTAGTGATATTTAATTTAAAATTAAATAAAAACGTGTATTTATTTGACTGAAATCTTTAAAGTAGGTTTAAAATGAATAATTATATTATAATAAATAAATTAAAAATTATACAATTTATTTTATTTCCAACCGTCGCTAATGACGACTACACTAGATATCCTTAATTCGTCATGAGCTTAAGATAGTTGAATACAAGGGGGTAAGAGATTCTATAAAATTTGTATACCTAAAACAAAATATAAGGTTATTTTAAGATGCAGTCAAGATCCCGCACATAGACTCTGTGAAGACTAATAAATTAACTGTAGAAATAAATAACTTCCGCATTGTTTCGGGAGCGTACCTGCTGACTACGACGCGCGTTGCTCTTGGCGCCTTCACTTTACAATGAAAGATACGAATATTAATAACGTTTGTAACACCTGACTCACGTGTTATATATTAACTATTCGTACATAAGTTTAAACATTATTGCTAATAAGCGATATTCATGTTACATAATAGAACAGGACAGTGCGCCTTTTCAAAGAAACAAACAAAAAATTCTATTACCACGACTAAGAACATTCGGATTGTTGGTAAAAAAGGATAACTTTATCGTCACATCGTTAATCATTATGAACTAACATTATCGTAATAAAACCTTATTATGATGCTTAAGCAGGATATTATTCGCAAAGCCATCGAGAACAAAATATTTAGTTTAATACGATAATTTTAAATAATCCTTAGTTTATTAAGTTAATTTCAAATCATTTAAAACTGCTGAAGTGGTTTTAATAACATATTGTAAACATATACTTATTGTTTGATTTTACATAAGAGAGTAGAAATTTTGTCCCGATAAGTCATCCTCATAATTTCTTTGCTATTTTATTATGGAATAAATAAAATCGATAAATAGATTTTGATTATCTGTTTGTGTACAGGTCTACTCTATTAGATATATTTTATTAGGTGACTACTAAGAAGTTTTGGTGTTGTAAATTAAAAACGCTTACGTTTTGTCAAAGATCGAAGCATTTTTAATCTCCATTATGTATAAAAAATAAATCCTACAATATTTGCATAACTAAATATTTTATATACATAAATAAAGTTGGAGTGGCCGTTTAATATCAAAATAACTGCTTTTTACTAAGTATTTAAATAATTAAATTGGATGCATATAAATCTACCGAAAATCATTTTTTAAAGTCTTGTCTGTATGTCTATCTGCTTTTCCGGCTAAACTTTGAGACGGGCCAATTTTGACGGGACTTTTAATGGCAGATAGCTGATGTGATAAGGAGCAACTTAGGCTACTTTTATTTTACTTATTTTATAATATAAATACTAAAAAAATAACTACTCCACGCGGATGTAGTTACGGGCACACTTAGTTATGTATTTTAACTTGAAGAGAAATCTTTGGGTATATTTTAGATTAATTGTGGGCTTAAAGTGCAGGAAGCATATCTATTTAAACTCGTAATATCTCATATTTACGTAAGAAATCAAGTAATGAATTAACTTTGACTGTTGCCCAATCATTAGTAACAACACTATAGTCACATAACACTTAGAAGTTACTCTTATTGTTCTAAATTCTTGAAAGGATAATCGGGAATTTTAAGTTTTGAATTATACTTCACACGGCCTTCAAGTTTAGAACTATTTTCTTTTGTGATCACATTATATCTATCATAATTGAACATCTTTTTATATGTTTGAAGCCGACTTTTGTGTCTTTAGTCTAAAATCTTAAAAAAGACAAGCATCTTCAGAGCCAATTATATACAACACCTACTTACCTACTAAGTTTGATTAACAGATACATTGTATAGCCACTTTTTCGTGAGTAACAATAAGTGCAATTTTTTTCATTTAGATTGTTACTACTACGAAAATGTATATTGGTCTACATTATTCAATTTAACTTGTGTCTAATAAATGAAAAATATTAATTAATTAATTATATAGAGATTAAGTACCTTCTAGTATATGGAATAGTGAATTTCTAATATCGATAGAAACACTATAAACAGTTTTTTCTTATTTCGTTTTCATTGGCAAACTATTGTTTTCCATTGACTATGCTACATTATACAAAGTAAAGTTAAAAAAGCTCTCAACAATCGATCGTAGCGCGCGACAAGTTCCAACGTAGGCCTAAAGCTGCGCGCCGCCGCTCCTCCTACGTGGTGTGATCTCACGCATTTAAATTACATTTCATTATAGATACATAATATGTTACATACCTCACACACATTCTTGTAAGTAGAATAAAAAATTAAGTATAAAAAAATCATCTCAGATTGAGCTTCGCAATCGAAGATTATCAAAGGCCTTACAGAGTTAATTGATCTCTGCCCATCTTTGAGTCTATGCTGCTAAGTTAATTTTAATAAAAAGTACTCTATTAGCTTTTCGTGAATGTATATTCCAACTCACATCGTGATACGCGTTACCGCCTGTACGCTACAGTGAACTAATATTTGTAAATTCAATAATATGACATTATTTTTTAACAAAAAAGACAGTTTTAATAGATCTCGCCTTCTGCATGAAGTAAACAATTCATGAATAAACTCCTTAGTTATTATTATTTTAAAGAAATATTATGTCTATCGATAAAACGTACGTCACTGCAAATTTATCTATAGTTACAAATATACCTACTCGTGTCTAAAAGAAATGTTCCTAGATATACCGAATGACCAACTGCTCTAATAAAAAAGGATTTTTTGGACAAGAATCACTTTCACGTTAAGGCAGCGACACACTTTTGTCGCGATAAACTGAAGTGGGTGAAATTTTACATGGATAACGCATTATTTCTCTAAGAAATATGAAATTCCAGATTTATGCTTTTAATTACTTATAAAGAGACTTGTAACTATTTAAAAAAAAAGAGAATGTATGAATACATTTTGGTTTAGTTAATAGTATATAGATGAAATATTCAGTGAATGTGTATCTACAAATAAATTCAAATTAGTCTATTCTAACATTTCCTGCATTTCAAAAAGTATTTGGATCTGAATTTTTAAACCCTTATTTTCAATAACTATATTAATAAATTATCCGTAAGTGTATGAACGAATGAATGTCCTGTTCCTTGTATTAACTGACAGCAGTGAACACCCACGAACGAAAAGTGTTATTTCAAAAATGAAACATAACTTTTTATAGGTGGGACGTATAACAAGGATTTAACGGTATTTCTACCATTTTCTTCACTGCCTGGCAATAATGGTGTTCGTTTTCTTCCTGGTGTGGCCATTTCCTTCTTCATAGAATAGGTATTACAAAGTAGATATGAGTGTTTGTTTGTCTTTGTGCTACTTCTTTCTTAAACACGCAATGAATTTTGATATATTTTCATCTGTCATTTAAATAATTTATGTAGAAGTATTGTATATAGCATAGGTACATTCTGATTAAGGTTATGTATAAATTTAAAAAAATCTGTAATCGAAGCATACAAGTCTTCATTATTGATACGCCGATATATAGATACAATCAATCATGAAAAATAACTTCTATTCGTAAATTAAAGCAAATATTTATATCGATAGGTATACACGGTATAAATCACATACACAAGTAAATACAAAACTAGATATAGAAAATGAAAATAAGTATTTTGTTGATCTATGAGAGTTTCAGCTTATATTAGAGCCCTCAAAATGCCATAAGTCATCCTAATGTGAGTTAGAATTAAACAACTAACGAACTGTAATGATTGTCAATTGGAATTTGATTTAAGGTATCCCTTGGGTAACAACTGGCTATTATTAAATTGAAGGTTCTTAATGAAAACATGACAAAAATTTGTCATTAAACGGATTTACCGCGCTGTCACTGTGATTTCCTAAACAAACTTATTTAAAATATAAATGCTCGTGAAACATTTTAAGTTCTCGGCATGGAGGATTCTTAGTTTTGAAACAGGGATGCGATTCAAGATCTTTTTGAATCCTAAAATTATTAAGAGAAGCACAAAACGAACGTTCAAATATCTGACTAATACAATTTACAAGTAGGTAGGTTTGAACTGATCTAATTATATTGAATTTTAGAACAGATAATCGATGTCTTCAATGAAAGATTGTAAATTTCTTTCTTGGAGCTGCAGGTTATTACTACTAACGGTTACCTCACTTAGATCTGTCAGACAAAAAACATAAACTTCAACGCAATGACTACAGAAATAACAAAATCTGATTTGAAAAGTAAAGGAATTACAAATATAGCGGGTCTCGGCATACCGGCTCGTAAAGCCGCCCACGCCCAGCTTTTTATCCTGCGCGCCTTACTGAGCTAATTTATTGGCGATTCAGCTCCAAGTGAGCTCGAGCGGACGACACTTTGCGGACGCATACATTAGCTGGCCCTTGCATAGCATGTAGGCGATGGGAGTTATCATTCACTTGTACTGCGAAAGAAAACGCTATTTGCGTATCATCATTGTCATGGCAGACCTGTCGTTGCTCTTGCCGCTAGGAACATTTGACACGAAAGCAAAGAATAGAAGAAAGAGTAAAAAACCATTGACCGAGTTCAACGGTAGTACTGTCGAGTAATCTACGGATGCAACGGACATGTTAACGGTAGAGCGTGGGCATCGGACCCTTAGAGCGTGTGGACAACCCAAGATACGACTTGGACAACATCGCTTATCACCGACACTGACAATTGCACGCGGCACAATCATTTATGTTTAATAGATGTTTGACAACACGATGGGCGGAGTGCTCGGGGAGTCGGGAACAGATCGTTCCAGCTGTAATGAATAGCCGGGCGGGGCGGGGCGGAGCGCGTCGCGGTGCGGCGGCGCGGGGCGGCGCGCCCTTAGCTTTCTAGACAGAGGAATGTGTCCAGCTATCTTCTGTCCAACAGACTTTTTATATTTTACACTATTCGGATATGGAACATTGTTTTTTTTCTAATTTCTTCAGACTACAAACGTTTATATATCATAATAATTTTCTAGACAAGCGAATGAAGCATTCGAATTCTAAAAATTAGGATAAAAAATACGTATTCCGATTTGGCATAGAGCGTTTTTCATTTGATGATAAAGAAAACTAAAATATCTAATCGTTAAAGATAGCATCAAACAAGGTTGCGTGATTTAAAACAAATAAGCGGAGTAAGAGGCAGACACCGAAGGCGACTTCGTTTTATAGTATTTAGAGAAGACATAAAAGTGATGTAAGGCAATGTTAATGCTATTTAACGTGTGGTTAAGTGTTAGGAACAAATCGCGCGGTTATCTAATCTCAGCCGGTTAGGTTTAACTGCAGGCGAGCGATGGAGCCGGAGCGCAGCGCGCGGGGAGCGCACGTAATTGATCATTAACTATCACCTCTAGATAAAACTCTGATACTTCTTGAATTATATTGCCTATAAATAACTGCTACCTACAATTTTAAGATTAAATCTTAGACCTGACTTTACAATCATTTTTAAGTCAATTTATTCAACCGATAACCCTAATTATAGCACTTTTACTTACCATTAGACGTGCGAACAGCTGTCCTCCCGCTAGAGCAAACATCTGTTTGTATAATCAAAGAATTCTCATAAGAATTAATGAATTTATTATTATTGTTATTGTTGGACTGCGAGTTACGACGACTTTGAGTGTTAAGTGGCAGTTGTGACGACAAATTAGCATTATCACTTAGTTTTCGAATATACAGGCTTTACGTCAAATTAAACAACATTTTACGTAATTGTATTATACAAAACGGTTGCAACACAAATATCGCAATGGCCGCTCGTAGTTGGACATGTTGGTACGTAGCGCGGGCCGTGAGAAACTCGTAAATATACAAGTTAACGTTCTACCGCTAGTCCGCGGCTCCATATACCACATACTACACACACTGTATGTAAACCGTATTCTAGACTTAATTTTCATAGCCTGTTTCTTTATTTTCTGTATTTTGTTACTTGAGAGATCTTATCTGGTCGCCTGAAATTGGTTTTAATAAGAACTCTACGTATTCTAAGACCTAATATTTTAAAGATCATGCGCGATAAAGTTATTTAATAATTAATAAATATAGATTAATAGCCGCTCAATATCGAATATAATATTTGCTTATTTGAAATTCAAGGAATGATAATAAGCCATTATCAAAATTCAGTAAAGAACTTAAACACAACTGCGTCATAATAGTGCTTTAAAAGATGAGAAAAATAAAATATACTTTTCTGATAAACATATTCTCACAACTTTAACATTAGGTACAATTTTATTTTAGATACACTGACGGTTAGAAGACAATCGCGGTGGCACCACCTTGCTTATACTTAACATAATTTATTGTATATATTTTACACTCTGTTACCTCTTATTTATCAAGCTACGGAGAAAATAGATGTGAAAGATCGAAATAAAAAAAATCGTTATGCTTAGGCAGCGCAATAGAAGTTTGATCACTTACTTTCAGGTAGATCAAAATATCAGCGAGATGAAAAGGCATCTGCCGTATACGCGGAAAATTTGTTATAATTAAATGAAATTTCGGCATCGAGGAGAGAGCATTCACCAAGTCTTCGAGGCGAGTCAGCAACCACGACGGTCGTCATGGCAACAGCGTGATGCTGCCACTCGACACGGCACATTTGAATGTCTAGACGGCGTAATATATTCTAGTATTTGCAATACAATGACGCGAGGGGACGGCTGGCTGTTTACATTCGTTTAGCTGAAAATGTACATACTGGGTGAATCTGAAGTCCGAAAGTTGTATTTCATATCAGATGACGTCAGTGATGTAACGCACTAGTCTCTTTAGTACCTGTATTTAGAGTACGATAATGTCTTAAGTCTTTAACACGGTTCTGAACGCGTCGAGTGCCGTCAGAATTAGTATGTTATTTTCAAGCCTCCATTTCTTTAATGGCAGCATCCACGGTGTGGGGAATTATAACATAATTGTACCTGAATACTGACTTCTAATAAGATTTCAACGCAGTTCCACAATTACCGTAGGGAAATTTTTACCGTCATAATTATTAATATATAATTACCCAGAACAAACGATTATTAATCAGGAGATGATTAATTTTTCGTATGATACGGTATATTGCCTTTGATCCGCTGGTTCAGCAATAAACAACACGCGTTGTAGTAGATAAGTATATCCCGTTTATATTTGATTTGCAAAATATCAATTAAATTCATATTTCCATATAGAAAACACACAGTATATAAGCCGTCCGTTATTCAAACTCGAATTAAGGAATTCTATACGATCTTTCGCTTCACTAGGTAGTAACGAGCAAGCGCTAAGTATTAATTACTCGAGAGCTTTATTATTTAGATGCACACGAATCAAGGGAGCATCGGGACCGCTCGCTAGCCATTTATTTGCATTTAAACAGCAATAGTAATAACACGCGCAAATCCGATGCAATCGTACGACGATGGCGACGATGCTGAATAATTCAGCGCGCAAATTGTAATTTTATACAAACGACATCGCTCCGTCGGTCGGAGGTTGCGATTCTTTCCGCGACTCCATTCAGTGATATCTGCTGTTGATTTTGTCAATCATGAACAATATTGTTTTCTTAGGTGTTGAGGCGTTTATAAATACTTTCTAATAAGGTTACATTTATGATAAGACGAAATTGGGTTACTATCACACAGCTTTCGAGTTTAGTATTGTTTATAGCTGTCTATAATTTGAGCGATCACTCTCTATTTCACGTCACGTACGTATATACGCGTAAGGTGCGCGTCGCGTGCACGCTCGGCTCCCGCGACCGCGCGTTCTGGCGCCGCCGTCGCGCCCGCGCATACTAACTGCGATATATTATTATGTTAATTGGAGTTATTGTTTGCATGTATGACCAGTTCGTTTAGCGTTTTGGGCGAGCCGTATTTCACCGCCGCATCCGCGGTGAATGACAATAGCAATAACCTTTCGACGAATATTAATTTCGTACGTGCGCTTAATACGTGTAACTTTTTGATAAGCTTAGACTAACTTTAAATAGTACCAATATATTACTAAGATATTAGGGCTTGCAAAAACTTTATAGTACGTACGCAGAAAATGTATAAATTACGCAAGGCAACGGCCGAGCCACGGAACCGTTGAGTTCGATTTACCTACTACAGATTCTTTTTGTAATCTAAGTGGGTCTTAAATATGAAAATATTCATAGGTATTTGAGGAATATGATACTTTAGGATGGAGAGGGGAGAGCGTCGCGGTTTGATATTGAGCAAGCCAAGCGGACACAGCGTGCATCCGAGCGGATAATGTGAGACGACGCGCGGCTGAGCGGGCGGCGCCTCACTATGTGCGAGTGTAGGCGCACCTGACGGCGGCGCATACTCGCCAATTGAAAAGATTATAACCGAAAAAGCGATGTGACTAAGAACATAACAGAATAACACTCTCAGATAATAAAGAATTTTAAAATAATCAATCTATGTATATTATGACGTAAAAGAAATTTAGACCTGCCTATGCTACTAAATCGCTCAAAGTATGGCTACACAAGGCAAGCATTCAACCGAAAACCATTGAATATTTACTAGAAACGGCTCGACTCAAGTCAGCCCGAACGAGCCTCGCGAAAAGATTCTTTATACGATAATTACTCTCATAACAGATATGTAATATTGTTATGGTCTATACAATAAGTTAGTATCGCTACAAGAACGCTTCATCGCACTATTGTGCCATTGTCAGTTTATGAACGTTAAACAGCAGAAAATGAATCGTTTCCGGTATAAAAGAAGTTATTATTGATATATTTTAGATATTGTTGTAAATAGTCAATTATTGAAGTTTCAGTCTTATTTTCGAAATACGAACTGGTTCTTACATCGACATATTGTAGAACAAAATTGACAAGAGCGTACACTGTTTCATATCAGTTTGTGGCGTTGCTTAGTCTGTGAAATATAAATGTGAGTGTCTAAATGTCTTTAAATACATGTAATTATTTTAATGGTAGATATAGGTATACTAAAACACAACATTACATAATGGTGCATGTTTTTCTTTGGGTATGTCTAAAATATAAACTAAGCAAGAAAATTCTTAACCGTTATTACGCGAATTTTATAATGAAAACGAGATTCACAAAGGAAGCTTTTTTCTGGTTTTCTCATTAGCGCAGGTCAAAGTCTATTAGACTAATTGCATATAATTCTGATACATAGGTAGATATATAACTACCTACTTACACATAGTCTTATTTCGATACAAGGATTAAGTTAAAATTTACTTAGATTAAATTAAACTACATAAGTCCTAATTACGGTTATATCAAACAATTGAAGTTAATAAACGAGAGGTAAATTACTTGACCGTACAGAATCGCCGAAGAATTGCTCGAATATTATATGGAATCGCTTAAAACGCTGGGACTTTAATATTTTTAAATATGGCAATGAATAACGATGCGAAGTAAAGTGATACAGTAAAACATGTATATATTACAATTGCGCTCGGCTACGCCGAGAACCCTGCTCGACGAGTGAATATATTAAAAATTAACTTTATTTATAATATCCGATTTCAATTCGAACGAGGCCCGGGTTGCGTCGAGGCCGTTCGCAAATTTTTTAGTATCTCGCGCGATAACGGCCGACGTCCAAAAAGCATTTCTGTGTTACTTCCATGAAGGAAAAAGGAAAAAATTAAAAAACACGAACCCACCGTGACGCGGGCGACATTTTTCAATATCGACGCAAAAAAACATAGGCGAAATATAAGTTGAGTTTTATTTTAAGCGCGATATCGCTCGACGCCCGACGCGCCTTATCGGAGGGAATATTACTCAACCCGACGCAAACAAAAACAAAAGTGTCCCTCGCCACTGACAGCCTAAGGTTTTAGTTTCGAAAATATTATACGTCTTTTAGAAATTTCCACATTATTGTTTCGAACAGTTCTCAGATGAATTGTAAGAGAGGGAAAAAGCGATTTGCCAGTAGGGGTGTGAAAGGGATGCGCACACGTATGACGGACGAGCCGGGCGCGGTCGTACGACGTCGCCTATAGCTCATACCGCGTCACGTACTTTCTCATCCTCTTACTTAAATAAAATACCATTTAGTTTTTATACTCGTTGGGTATATTTAGATGACAATATTGTCGTTCTCTAAGTTTATAAAAAAGTGTTAAGTGGATGATTTATATAAAGTGCAGCGCTTCCTGCGCGCCCGCGACAGTCATTATTAACTAAAATGGTCCTGAACGCGCCACGAACAGCCACGGAATAATTCATCGACTTATTTAAGCACTTATTGTGTTTGTCGGCCGCAAAAGGGCTACCCTTTTTAAATTGAATAAAAACTATCACGTATTTTCTGTTATTATAATGACCGTTACCATTAGATCCGTGCCGTAGTGACACGGCGAGTTGATGGGCAATTTTCATCACACGTAAGCTGTGATTCTTTAATAAATATACTCGTATGCCTTAAGTTTATGAACCGAAGAGTCCACGGTCTGCTGACTTGGTTATGGTGCGTGTGAACATTGGCAACGACATCAGCACCCGCCGCCGGATCAAAGAAGAGGCATCGCTAGAGGCGGCGCCGGCCGATCGTGAGTATCCTACTTCAGTTCACAACAGTTCCCTAAGATTCCTGAAATGCCCGAGCGATCATTAGAGGCCCTCTCGAACCGGCGGGCGGTAGGCGCCGCGCCGCGGGTTCGACTCACCGGCGACCCACTGCGCCGGGAGCGGTTCGAACGCCGTAAATTTTCTGTTCACCAACTTTCCATTTACTAATACTTAACATTTTATCACAGATGAGAAATTAATGTGATTTATTGATTTCTAAAATATTGAGTTTTATAACAGAACTTAAGCCCGCGCCCGACGCAAATTTATTCATCTTTCTGTCTTCCTGAGTGTTTCGTATAATCGTTATAAAGAATAATAAATGCTCTCTTAAATGTAATAAGATAAGTAACATCGGACAATTATCTGGATCGTTTAATAAAGCGAATCAGTAGCACTTGGGCGGGAAGTGGAGACTCGAGTACGGCTCAGTAGTCAAGAGCCTCTCAAAAGCTCAGCAACACACGCGCATTATACGTGCGGTGACCAACGTTACCCACGTTACAAGATTGAAGTACTATGAAATAACTAATCTAAAATTTGTAAATTATTAAAACGGTTCACAAAAGCATAATTTTAATTAATGAAGATTAAGCTAACTATGAAAACTGGTATTACAAATACTTTGCGAACATTCAGTGAGATGAGGTTTTCCATACTTTTTGCTTATTTGTTAATTAATTAACAAATAATGAAACTTCCCGAAATAATCGAATTGCAAATAATTGTTCGACCAAACCAGAAACATAATTAAAGAAACACGCTTTTGAAATTTTTACTTTAAGATAAATTTTATGATTAAAACTGTAGGAAAAGAGATTACACTTATATATACAAACAACTCACGAAAATAAAAACAGCTTCAAATAGAAAATATTTTATGGTTCCATTTATCAAATATGTAGCATTTTTCTTAGGGGATGGCGTAATGAAAACTAATGGCAAACAGTAACAGCGCAAATAATTTTAAATATTGAGATGAGCGCCGCTGCATCGGGTTGGCACAAAACAGTGATTACCGAAGATAGGCTGACGAAGCCGCTAGCCAATGTTATTTTTAATTTTAACGCTCCGTTTTCTTTAAAGGAATTAAATTAAAATGTCACTTAACGGTAGCTAAGTACCAGGCGAGTATATCCTTGATGGTGTTTATAATTTAGGAGCTGCCTAATGGAAGGATCGCATTAAACGCGCCCTAAACGGTGTGTATTTATAGAGCGGGCCAGGTGCTCCTCTCCCGAACGAGCAATAACTTAATAGCTGAACCACTTTACGGGACGGGCCTCGCTGTACTTCAACAATACGAGCAATTTCCTTATTTTATGCTTAGCGAAGTCGCTCGTGGCAAGGAAGTGTTTATTTTGACGTGCCGTCTTGCCTGGTGAAGACAGCTATTCTAATTTACTGTTTAAAAGTTAAGTACGGAATCAGTAACACGTAATCAATAGAAATTTTGTATATTTTATTAACACATAAAACTTGATTAAAGTATTGATTTTACTAGACATATATTTTAGTTAAAGTACGATTGTTGAAATGAAAATTAAACATAATGAATGATTAAATACTGAAATATCAAAGACAGCGGCCGTAGAGCGAGTGAGCTCTTTGTGATTGCGTTTGTAAACAAATTAAACGTAATCAAACAAGAGAGCCGTTAACCCTTCGAGCAATCAAATTACATCCACATCCACCCTCCGCCCTTTATTATACCCTAGTGCTCTTTATGTTGTGATGGATTGCTTTCCTCGTTACTTTAACAAATTCGGTTTTAATGTTATTTATTGTATTTCGATGTTTTATGTTATTATACTACTAATATTGGCCAAGCCAACCCTCACCTTTTGTAGCTTCGCTTACAAATGTGGCCTAAGTAGTAAATAAACACTTATTAATTTTATGCTACATTAGATTAACTTTAAGCTCACGTACTAATAAAGTAAAGTGAAAATGGAGTAAGGTTATTTCTTTATCGACACTGGAAAAAAGTTGTAACTGACACAGTGTGGCATATTTTAAACATTGTTTTTGACACTCACGTATAACTGACTCGAAATAAGCATAATGGGCAAAAGATTATGACTAGAACCTCTCATAATATTCATATTGTACAAATCAAAAAAAAATTAAAACATTTTTGTTCTGTTGAACTATTTATGATTTTCGGGTTGCGCTTTGTAATATTAGTATTGTTATGAAGGGAGTCTTATATCGGGCATGCTGCGGAAGATCTGAACTTCTCAAGTGTGTTTTTTTTTTCTGTCATTAATAGAAGAGCCGAGCTGCAATTGATTTAAACTGACATTATTCATTATTCAATGATGTGCTGTCGATCTTTGAATTCTTATTTCGACCATTCAGACTTCATAAACTGAAGTCTAAATAAACATCATCTTCGAATCATCGATGTGATTCTCAACTTTTAACCAAAGTTCTAAAAATGGAGTGATTTAAAATTACCGTAATAGTATATTGTATATTTAAAGGAAGAACAGATGAGGTTATGTGAAGCAAAAAATGAAATCCGCTGGCGCAGTGAGAGCGAAGAGCCCTCGAGAGCACTCCCGCGGGACACAAGCTCTCCTCCCTAACCTATTATCCGCTAGGGCTGACATCAACATACAAATTGCAAAATTATTTTTAATTATTTAGGTAACGTCAAAATACTTCAGCGCAGTACATACCCATTTATATACTGGTGTTATTAAATTTTATTACCTCACAATTGCTCTGTTTACTTAATTTCAATTACATAAAAGGACAAAGAAAGACCTAATGAACTGTTCCTAACAACTGTTAGTGTTTAATTAGAATTTATTCCTATTAAAGAAATTGACCAAGATAGAAGCAATCTGTAAAATTCCTAATATTTAAAGCGGGCCTTTTATATTCGTTGATGTAAGCAACAGCTTGTAAGAACTACACGTGCGGTGACAGCCCTACAAACCAGCCATAGAGCAAAGAGCGCACCGAGTGTTTTGACTTCGATGCTTCCCGCCAATAAATCACACGCCTAATGTATCGCGACGAGAAATAGCTAGTGTACAACTACCCTTAGACGTACACAGTCCAACCTATGCCATACAGCTTAGTATATAAAGTTGATATTACTTTGAATTCATGATAAATCGGATTAGTTGAAGATTACACCGGAGAATACATTTGAAAATTACATCCTTACTGTCCATACATTGAAATTCATTTTTCAATGTCCATGAATAATAACAGATTTGTTGCGCGAATTTTGACAACTCACACATGCAATGCATCTCGGCGTTCTTCGACCCTCATGCATTATAATAAGAGCGACAGTGTTGTCGCACGAGTGCATAAGGGAACTTCGCTAAGAGATTCAATCCACATGAAAGCTTTCGGATTAGTGTTTGATGACATCATTATTTCCCAAATGGCGATCGTGTTACGACTCCTCTTGTTTAGGGATACAACTTTTTTTATTTATCATAAGAGTGAAGAAGATTTATTATTTGAATGTAATTTGGGGATTACTTTGTGAAATATTACACTTCTTTTTGATTGTCAATAACGATGAAATATAGAACACGCGATTGCTTCTTGTCTTTACGGACTTTAACCACTTCTACGCTACACGCACCGAACATTTAAAATACGAGTATGTATATTCGATAAAATTATTTATGAAAAATACATGAAAAATCAGGGTAAGATAAGAAATGAAAAACTTTTTTTTTTTAAGTTGCGTACATAAAATACAATTGTAAAAGATACATAAAAATGTAAATAAAACTTATTATACATAGGAATACTGCAAATGTTTTAACGCTTTAAGTCAAAACATATTTGTAAAAAGTTCTCTTTACATAGGGAAAGATTGCGGCGATCACCAAACTAGTGTAATTCTAATAAACATTGGGAAATCTTTAAATCCTCAACTATACGGAAAGATTATTTGTCTTTCCATGGGGCCATATATATTATATAACCCCTAGGCTATTCGCGGAACGAAGTAAACCAACGCAGCTTCACCCTTGTTTCAATTTTCCGCACCGTCGCACTCTGCTGGCCGCGATTGCAGTCAGTGTAGAAAAAATATCATCATTCAGGATTCGCAGATGTCGGTAAATTAACATTTTGCTGCACAATCACAATATAAATTGCTAATTCGTTTACAATTACATCTAAACACGCAAACCTTTAGATCCCACCCGGACCGCGTGAGTCATCACCGCAGTGTCAGAGCACCTCTACGAAGACATAAACCTTTACATTTTGAATAATTTCTTGCCTCAAAGTGAAAAATGTAAACACGAATCGAATGTAAACATGAACATCTATTTGGAAAGGAGATCTCTCTAGTGAATTATTTAGTGAACACGGGGGTCGGAGATGTAAGGCAGGCCCTCGGGAGATGGGCCTGTAACGCGACACCGACGGACAAATAGATACATTACTGCATGAGTACCACTACTTCATATATTTCCACCGTTCACGATTTGTTGGAAATGTATTGAATCCATATTATTTTGATCGGTTTAACTACAAAAGTCCTTTAATTATAAAATGCTGAAGAAACTAATTGAAGCCTAAAACTAGCTCGAAGTCTTGAAAAAATATAAATTGGATGGAAGCGAAATTATTTACTACGGGCGTATATAAAATGATGCGGCGTGGAGAAGTCTCACGGTCTTGAGGGCTTACGATTCAACTTTCAATGCAATAATTTTGCCAAGTTTATTTGAATTCCATATTGCGTAGAGCCTGCGGCGTAAAGGTCGCGCATCCTCAATGCGCTGTTTAAAATGAAAACGTATATTGGTCGTTAATTATCTATTAACGAGAATATTTCCTCGGCAGCTATCGATGCAATCGGCCATAGCGCAGTATCTTCGATCGGCAGCGACTTGCCGCAACGCGTCCTTAAAACGTTTAATTAATACTCGTACACATAACTGTATGAGGACGCATCTATGTCGAAGCGCATATGCACTGGAAGCTGAACAACTATTTCGAGTTGTTTACGAACTTCGATGCTAAAAGTGAATAACTTAATTTGTAAACAAATTTATGTCATCCGTGCATTTGTAAACGATGCGACACACAGATTTTATGAGCGTTTTATGTGGACGTTGATGTACAGTTCTGTCACATAATATATATGTCTCCGGTTTTGTCCGCTCGGCTTTCACGCGGTTAATTACCTGACATTAAAATACCTCTATTTTTGAATTAACGATGATATTAAACCAATTTGATATTATAAAAAGGTAAGCGTCACGTGGGCGCCCACGGACCTATGTGTGCGTTTATCAAACCAAATACCTTGTAGTAAGCCAGATTAATTAGTAGATATGAATGTTTATAATATGCACCTAAGTGCCTACTGCACTTGTGATTGATTTTAACTGATCGTAACCACAACGGGAGGACAGTTTCGTTGTAGTGGTAATAAGCGAGTGTCGGCACTAGGCGCAACTGTTTCATGGGACATAAATAAAATCAACAGTCTGGTTGCACGAGAGCGCGTCACCGCTCGGTGCTCACAGAACACAATGGCACAGGAACACTCCCGGGAAGGCAACTCATAAATATATCAAATCGAAAACAATAGGAGACATCGAGATAGCGCATAGCGCGCGGCCCGCGGACATATTATTTCAAAAATGGACGAACAAAAAGTGAATCAAAAAAATGCGACACGATAAACCTAACGTCGAAAAAAATACGTGATGGGCATTAATTAAAACGGAGCCACGACCGATCCAGAAAAACAAAGAACTCGAACAAACCTTCGCAGTGGGAGCCGCAATGATCATCATCTCACATTCTCGACGGCGCAGTCAGCGAAGCACTGTCGCGCCAATATCGCTCTTCGGCCTGCCGCCACAAAGTGCAAGGCGGCGCACACGGCTGCGGCCGTGTTTGTCACCGGTGTTTTAATGGCATTACGCAGCGAGCAAGGGTTATCTGCGAGGTCCGATCTCGCTTCAGGTACGGAACAAGATTGATCGGAGGCGACCGGACAGTTTTATGGTCGGATCTCGGGTGTCGTCGACTCGTACGTTATTAAATTAGTGATATCGATCGCTCGACTCGAAACTATTCACGTGCTGTCCTCAAATTTTTGTTTCTAACCTTCATTAAGTTTTTGTTAGTGCATTATAATTTCAACTTGGAGACCGATTAAATTGTACCCATACTTATATCATAAAGAAAAATTTTGATTTTAATTTAAATTAATTAAAATGATTGGATGCCATTTCGACATAACTTGAAACACATCAGTACCCATTGCAGCATTGCATAATAGTTTACGCTTTCATTGGGACTGCTGAACAACAATACAGATTACATCAGTGTTAATGTAGAAGAGTGAATAGAGGCGTGGTGAGTGCGGTCGGCGCTGCTTGTCAACACAGTATCCTTGCACAATGAGTGATGTAGCGGTACGTTGCGGTGCGGGGCGGGGCGAGGCGTTCTCGGCAACTTGGTGTTAGTAATTTCTATTGATACATGTATAATTCATTATTGATTTATCACTTTCAAAGTAACACTTAAGGTTTTTGGTTATATAAAATATAGTCTAGCGGCAATGTTCAGTTTCTTATGACTGTATATTGATAGGCGATCTAGAGCTCTTGATGGTAAGTGTTATCTCAGCGATATGTAACTTATTATTCGGTGATGCGTAATCTAATTTTTTCAGGAGTTCGTAATAGACATGCATATTTGGAACAAGTGCGGTGAGATGGTTGCAATTTCGATTTCCACCTGGTCTAAGATTTTTTATTTGTATTTACAAATTGACAAATTTGTGAATTCAAATATAAATCTTTGACCTACTCTAACAACAAAAAATTACAAATTTTATTGTTAGAGTAGGTGAGTATTTAAGTGTAACGACGAAGCAGATCAGGACTCGGCAACAATGAGCAAGGCGATGCTATGTTGTTATCGTCACGTCAGAGCGACCCAGCTGCTCCACACGTCACTGAGCCTGTCTTTCGTAAGACGCAACAAGCGCAAAAACTCACAAACAACACACTGAAGAGATCATCCGATACGAGTCGATTATTCCGAGACAATGCGATATAGCATTACCGTTCGCTCGACAACATGGCGGCGACGAACAATACTCTATAGAGTTAAGAAGGGATTTAGATTCAAAGGTTTTTGAGTTTTCTTTGTTTCTCGACTGCTTTTATAAAATTTGGATTCAGAGAGAGGTAAGGGCGTGGCGCGACTATCACCGTGTATCCAGGTCTTATTATCTTAACAATTGCGGTGTCACATTTTGTTTCAAATATCATTTATTGCATATGTTGGTGAACTAGCCTATAAAAAAAGTTTTAATTAAATTTATACACAACTTATTTAGACGTTACATTTTGTAGTCCGGTTCAACAAGTACGGTTTAAAAAAAACTAAATTTAAAAAATTATTCTGAAAGCATTGCTCGCTGATTTCGATTGTAAATCGCATCGTGTCAATTGTAAGTGGGACCACACCCTTACAAGGGCTTTATCGTATTTGGAAGGCTCTATAGCGGCCGGTTCCTTTGTGCAAAGCTTCAAAAGGCGTGTGATCGTAATACCGAGTAATGGGCTCTTTTTGCGCGCGATAAAAAGGCGGCGCATGCTTAATTGAAAACATTTCGATCGACAACTGACGACGTCGTCTAAGGCTGGTTTGTATTGGATTGTATCGTTAACTATGACATCTTTGTCTACTACACGAACATCTATTTTTATTTGTGATGTCATGTCGGGAAGATACGCCAATCGGTTTTTGATTAACGATGGGTAACCTATCATAAACT
>JAOSYY010000005.1:785153-834310 GCA_025727935.1 Hebomoia glaucippe
TATTTAATTATTGTATAAATACGCCTTGCTACATCCGCTTTTCGTTCATAATTTTAAGTAGAAAACTTTTATGTTGTTACTTGTTCTTTTCTTGCTATTTGCTTTAGCTGTGATCAGGTAAAACTTATTCAATCGTAAGACGACGTAGCGTAGCTACGAGAGATGCAGCCAAGTAAGAGAAAATTGATTTGTTAGAACCCATCATCGTTACCTCGCACGTAATAAATATATCAGACAATTTTTGACTTAATGCACAGGAATAACGCTATATTAATAGTTTGTAGTCTGTATTAAATGTTTCAAGAATTAATAAATCAAGTTGATATTACATTGTAAATTCTGATGCCGTATGAACATTTTAATAGTAAGAAAATTATATTATTGTACCGCTAGAGTCTTTCGCTTATACGTCATTGTATCGCCATATCTTTGAGGCGGATAAGTGTAAGTCAGCGAAGCGCGCGCGCGCAGTAGACCCGATGTAATGCCGGCGGCGCCGCCCGCTCGAGCTGCCGGCCGTCGCCCGCTGTTACTCACGGCAAAGCTTTATAACATTATCTATATACAAATGGCATATATTGTAGTCTAGTAATTTTAGGCATATTCAATGATATAAATCGTAAATACACAAATCTTTAATAAAAACAACATTTTCCTACATGCTGATAATCACAGGAATGTAATTCACTTGGGAATCTCTTGTTTAAATGTTTTCATGGACGATTCAATAGTCGTGTGGTAACAATTACTAAAACTAAAACTGTGTAGTGACAAACTAAAGGTTGCAAATGATTAAAAAGTATAAAGTACTAAGTATATCATCGTTTTCCACGTGTGTTATTTACGATTGTTGAATTACAATTACACGTATATCGGAATCAAACGAGAACATCCTCATTGAACACCCTAAAATATTTGTGTCTATTAAAATCTTAACATATTGCAATAATAATTCGCTTCGGCCACACGGAGCCATCTCAGGGGCCGCTGCTCGCGAGGTATTAACAGGACTTGTCTAATTTATTATTTGTTTATGCAATGACATGTGCGCATCTCACAGGTCCGATCCTGCATGGTGCAGGCTTCGATTACAGCGACATCAACTATTTAATTTATGTTCGCGTCTGGCGCCCAGAGACATCAAGTAGTTAATGCTTATTTACACACGTATGTACGTAAATACTTTACATAAATCGTTATGAATTTATATACGAGAGCCTTAATGTCTAACGGTTAGGAATACCAGTGCTGCAATAGTGGAGAGCACGTTTGCAGATTGAATGGTCAATGTACATTCATGTAGACGCGTTTTATGGAAAACCTAGGACCACACGCCGTAGAGTTACTCGGCATAATTAAATTCGAAGTTGAATAAAAAATTGACAAAGCCATAAATATATACTCCAAAGCTAATTACGAGTATAAAGTGCGTGTAAATATACCGTAAATCAACATGACTTTAAACTATAGGACACGGCCATAAAAATATACCTATACATGCAGACGCTGGTGCGCGGGGCGAGACGCCGCCGTCTCGCTCCAGCATTGGGATATGCAAATATGTTAGCGCGCTTAGTGAATGCTGCTGAAGGCTCGTCCATACGAGGCAACTGAGCTCAATCGTAAATAAGTGAAAATATGTGGATTAATTAAGGACTCGAGTAGCAGAGGCCACGCTCATCTCCCGCTGCGACGCGCTCTTATGCTCTCGGATAAACACACAAACTGACAAACGCGTATGATAATTATGCACTCATAAGGATAATTTGCGACTAAAAATATTTACGCTATAAAATTCTATGCGCAGCATTTGCGTCGTATATAGACATGGATGCGCATTTAAAAATATAGTTTATATTCTTCGATGTAATAAGTTTACTTGGTACCTATAGGTGACATCGATAAACAATGTAAAACGTTATTTTTTAAAGACTCGGTCGCGATAAAGCATTGGTGAGTAACATAAAATGTATGAGGCAGCTGCTCGCAGCGTCGTGTAAGGTCGACTCCAGCCGCTGACAGCTGGCGACGTTAAATCATCAGCTCGTAATACGGGGATTAGCGCGGCTTAGTACAGATTTGCGGTTAGCGCGAAGTGCCATCACTGCACCGCGAGATTTTATTTATGTTATTCGAGGATGAAAAAAGTACCAACTGTTAATTGCTTAGCGAAATCAATTATCTGAGGCTACTCACATCTGTAGTAACGTTAAAGAGCAATTCTGATACACTGAAATAAAATATTATCACTGTTTATTATTCTACCGAATGACATCTATATAGAGGGACCACATGTAAAACCGGGTGCAATCAGTATGAAAATGTTCTTGCGTTTGTTGCAAAATTCTTAATTTCACGCTACAAAGTCAGGCCGGCGTGTCGGAAGGAGACACACGACGCGCCGTCGCGCCGCACGTGTCTTCATGATCTGGTGACAATGAATCCGCTTACTGGCCACGGGAGAGTAACTACGCTGAGGTCAACAAAATACACTGTAACCCAGCTAGAGCAAGTACTCTCTTCAACCGTAACAAGATATTTTAGATAATCTCCTAAAACCTTGCCTTCTTGTATTGCAAAACAGCAAATATTGTATTTTAATTGGCAAAAAACAATTACCGGGTTAATTCATAAGTTGCAGTAGGTACGCAACTACAAAGCTGACATTTAATAGAACGAGTAGGTCCAACATGTCTGTCTTGAGTAGTTCGTCTACGCACGATTTCCCTTATATTGTTTTGTAACAATGATTGTAAAAGGCCGATAAACATTTAAAAAAAACGTCAGCATTCTGAGATACTTTGAATCTATTCAAAGTTTCCTAAAAATTCAATGTAATTAAGTGCAAGTTAAAATTCGATTATACAATAACACACACCAATCGGTGACGGTGCAGGGAGCAATGAGCAATGTTGCTGCAGGGCGCAAGATGCAGGGCGGAGGGCGGAGGGCAACAAATGAAAACTAATGTCGTCAAGGGAGCGCGCCCGACCGGAAACAATTCTAATACAATCTAATTTGAAACACCCGCTGCGGCGGTGCTCCACACTGTGCACATGTTATCTTTATAATTATATAGATCATGTCCGGAAAATATCTCAAGGATTTTATACACGGTTCAACTGGATTGTACTAAGGTTTAGGTAAACGATAAATATTACAAAAGAGGGCACGTAGTCGGTTGCGGCCACGCTCTATGGTCTCCGTTGTACTGCGTCAATTAATGGCTTTCTCGATAACATCGAGATGCAAATACCATTTATAACACTGTTACTATTTGCATCCGTGATACACACTATTCATATATTAAGTAAAAAGAATTCATTTCCAGAAGTTATCAGTTGGAATTAAAAACCAGACACCTTCTCTTAAGCCTGTGAAAGACTTATACAGACACAGAAAATATTAGGTTTGTAAAATAAAACTATTTTATCGGTCCGGTTGGTTTTAGTAGAATACACAGATTTCCGAAAAAACATTGCCGAATGTATTTCCGGAAAGCTGTAGGTACTACACATAAGGAGCATTGTTATTTTATTTATATTTTTGTGTGCATGTTGAAATCTTTTTGAAACCTATAATACGTAGTTCTGTTATCTTCTGTTTGGCGAATAATCGAATAGTGCACGAGAAGTCGCCAATGCGTCTCGTAGGGAGGACCCTACGGCGCGCGTAGTAATCAGGTTAGAAGCAGACATAATACCGTTAGAGCAGGCCGGCTCATTAGCCCCGTACTAATCTAATTCCGATTTCATTACGCGACCCTCGAGAGCTGTTTGCTTCTGTTGTCCCCGTCGGTGACGGGCTCTCGTCTTATTGCTATTTTTGTAATTATATTACCAGAGTCATATTAGGAAATTCTATTAAATAAATTGCATCTCCTCATTATAAACTATAAAAACATTTTCATTTATAAACTACCTGAAAAAAATTCCTACACAACGGCATGGAAAGTCAGCAAAGAAGGTGCGCTGCGCTAGTTTTTCGTATCGATACAGATACAGATTTTTTTAAGTAATAAAGTAAAGAAGACATATTACCGAAGTCGCGGATCTCGAGGATGCACGTTTTTTAAAAACCAGCAAAAATATATACGAAAACATTCGGGAGGAGCGCATTGAACTCTAAAGGTATCACTCGCCGCCGCGTCGCGTCGTTATTAGACGCTATCGTTTAAAATGCTTTTAAAATATCTCATCGGGTTCGCATTATCACTTAGCAAATATTTCAAATGTCTTTTTATTTCTTTATATGGAGCATACCTGAAGGCATATCGTGTGGAGGCGGCACAGGGCCGGCCCGGTCGAAGCCAGTAACGAAGTTGCGATCGACGCGCGCTTAATGAGATACTATTTACTGTTCAGCTTTCGCGCGCTCCGTGTCTTACGACCGCTTGAATCGAAGGCGATACGCACTATAGCGAGTTCAATATATTAAAGAAAAGAAATTAAAAATGTATTTATTAAATAAAGAAGAGGTTAATTCTAGGTTGCTCCATATAAACATTCTTATACTTATACAAAATAATGATATATTGAATCCAGCCCCGTGCTCGCAAAGTGCACGACTTGGCCTGATTTATCAATCAATAAAGCGCAGGCCCGCGGAGCCGCCTTCTTTGAGCAAACCGCTTCGGCTCGCTTAAACAAACACGCTGAGCCGCAATTAAACACTAATATATGAGTCGATACTTCATCCCCACAACTTTGCCTTATTGTTTTGATATTCCTGTACTGCCCCTAGTGTAGACACAGATTAGTTACTTATATGTCATGAGGACAATGTCAATAAGACATGTGTATTTTTAACTAAATCACTCATTTAGTTCACATATCAAATGAAACATATATCATATAAAAATAAAAATATAAAGTAAATAGAAAATAAATTAGTAAATAGTTACTGCAGTTGGGACGACGGGCGCGAGAGAATCGACGGGCGGCTTGCCTTGTAAACGTTATATATGACTAACAGTAATGATCGCTCATGATTTATTATCGCTATCACTTCAATGTGTACTCGACTGATCGAGAGAAAAAGTATATGGAAACAGCGCAGATTGATGAGGGCGATCTAGGCTTCATTTTTAAATTATAGCTTATGTCACTATATTTCAAAAAAATATTCTTAGTGGAATTTTAAGTATAATTGTAACAATGCTACCATTATAAAGTGTATCTCATGAATACATATGGATAATTATTTATATTATATTAACTATAAAATACCGACGAAAACAGCACATGAAGAATGTCTATAACAAAAAGTCGTGCGACTGGATGAAGCGTTTTAAATGTCTGCAACACAACTTGATAAAAGTGCGAAATAAAAGAGACATCACAATTAGAGGCGGCGACTGGCGTAGCTCATATAACAAGATAATTACTTCTTGCTATGTGAAGTAAAAACTAAATTTCGATCGCGGAGTTGAGCCGAGCGTGAAACCTGAATAAGGGGGACATGTCGATTCTTATAAACTTCTATCAGCTAATTCCTATATGCGTCGAAGACAGCGCCACTGGCCGCAACCCGATGGTAGTCAGTCAGTCAGTCAGCAGGCAACGCGACTAGCCGGGAACACGTTTATTACTTTATGTACTATTATTAGACGCGCCTACGCTCTCAGAGCTATGCAAATTATTTTTAGAAACGATATTGTTTACAAAATGTCACAAAAATATCTTCGCTTCACATTCTCTGTTACTACATATGCTCAAATTATACGACAACATTTTCTAATGGGACGAAATTGTTATAATCTTTTGAATTTAAATAACTTTAATGTTTAATTAATTCGTAGTTGCCAATAGCTAGTACTATACCCAACTCACGTTTAGCTGCACTTAACATAGAACTGCTTCTCGACATACACTAATTCCGGCATCAAATCTAATAACAAAAAAATAATAGAAATAAAAATAAAGATAACTTTGTTTTACTTTTAGGACCAAAGGCGAGCGTGAAGCGGTCGCATCGCGCTAAGCTGGCGGGGATGTACATTATATTATTTACAAAATCATTAACCAACTTGTTCGACCACGCAGCGACAAACGTTCCTAGAATTTGAATAATTTTGGAGTTGAAGAAACCGATGATTGCTTATAAATCGGTTATCTCGTCGACGCATCGGATGTTCGAGTCGGTCGGAATTAAAACATAGCCGTTTAGCGTTCGGTCAACGGGCTCGAGGTCCGGGCGGCGGGACGCGCGATGCTATCTGCGACACGATTTATGTTACGAGCGGCTCGTCGCTGTCTCGCCTTGCACACGGCTTTTTATTACTGGAAATACCACAGTTTTCCGATACTAAAAAAAAAGACGACTACATATTATTTACCTAAAATATTTTGGATGCCAGATAATACATTCGATTATGTTCGTATCGTATGTTTAAATATCTTCTTTTTGACGATATTAGCTAGTTAATAGTAATGATCGAGATCGATGATATCGAGATAACTAAGCCTCCCAATGCGGTGAAGTACTAAGCGATTGAAGCTCACAATGAGCGCTGCAGTATAGGAAGAACAGGGTAATAGGGCAACAGATCCTACTCTCTTGAATTCACTTTATCTATATTTTTATCATATTGAAAATAAAAATAAACTACATTACACAAGTTGAAACTCCACATTAGACTCGTTAAATATCGCACTAAACACTGATCGAAAGAGGAAAGTCCAACTTATCCATAAATGGAGCAATATTGACACAATACAGTGAGGATGACAGCGGTACTTCTCGCGATTGCTGATTCGTTTTTCCGCGCCACCATGTGACGACATGTTTAAAACATGGCAACATGTGTCCAACTGCGCGGGCGCAGCGGCTTTTTGTTAGCTTGAAGATATAGATCAAAATCTTATTACGATATTTAACTATAACTATATTCTTTACAGTTATTAGCAGCAAAAGAAGAGAAATCATCATTCACATATTAATGTATTAATTACGAGGTGAAAAGTTAAAGCAAAAAACAATCAGGGCTCATAATTAATAAGACGTAAAGACATCGTAGGACATGTTACATACAAACCCACTGCAGCCTACCACCAGACCGATAAAAAGCGAATCAATATAACGTGTGATGCGGGGATAATGGCTTACATCCTGCTGTCGTGTCTTGATATTGCTCGCCTGTTTCTTGAGAAATTCTACTCGAATCTATGACTTTGATGCGAGTTCTAAATTTTATTCCGGCGGATCTCAATAAGGCGATAAAATGTTAATACAGACTCGATTAGTATTGGCTTTTGTACTAGCCATAGACAATTCCCGGTGACATTATCACGTGTAAGTAAAGTATTGAATTATTGAAAGTGTCACAGGCATCAGAGATGCACATTGTATCGTGTTCAGTAACCGATACCGTAAGCTATTGATTGCGGAATGATAATGGTGTAAGGTCAGAGGAAGGTCCTGCCTCCGTCCCCTCAACCCGCGGCTGGTGCATGTGACGCGCGCAGATTTACGGCGCATTGTGTCCGCGCAACATTGCCCATGAGGAGCTCCCGAAAGCGGGAATGTGACCGACGCTCGATGCGCTTTTTATTACTTTTACCACGGCTCTTCAAACGAACGGCTTTTTGTTTAAAATAAAAATTTTATCCTAAAATCACAATTAGATTGATTTTTCAGAAGGATAAGACTAAAATATGGTTACTTAACGCGGCTTTGTGAAAGCTTAAGCAAAAATAATTCCAAATTCAAACAAGAGATAAAAATAATAATTGTTACATCGCAATAGGGTGATATCACAATGATTTTTAAAACGTTTGAAAAATTCTCTACAACACGGATGAACGATGAATTGGGTATCATTGCGCGCTGTTTCCGCTACGATTCTCATACTAGGAACAAATAAAATGGCCATTTCTTAATTGTTAGCTCGGATATAACAAGTGTATGTAACTCTTATTATTACTTTTACCTAGAGACTTGCTTATTATTAAATGTAATTTGTTAATATTTTTTCGTCTATATGACCGGCGTATTAAGTAATACGAACAGATATGGTTCGGTTGTTAAAATACCTTAATGTTTAAGAGCAATTACAGAGAATTATGGCTCTAGGTCAGAGGTGAACGGAAAGCGGGGCGCGCGGCACGGGAGTCCGTTGGGGTTGAGACAAATTACATGCGTTTGTCTTTAATACGTTTTGAATGTTAAAATAGAACAGAGTTATCTAGTGTTCAACAGATTTAAGAAAGTATTCAATAAACGCAATATTTAGACTCAGATGCTCAACAGACATAAAGCCAATGTATCGACATTACGAGCGCATAAGGCGTTGAACTCTTTTACAAATAATACCAAGAGAACAATTCTAAGAAGTGAAGAAATATTTGCGATGGAGTAATTAACGAGCAACGACGCGGCCCCGCGGGAGCAAGTCGCGATATCGGGTAACAATAACATTGCGTACAATAAAAACCCCGGGGGCTGTGGGTTCAAAACGGTCACTGACTAATAAGAGGCATCAATCAGAGTCTGTCTAATACCGAGACAAGACTTTGTTATAAAATTATAAATGGATTTATCATTATCTAAATTAGACTGTTCCGCGCGGCTGACTTCGTTAGAGACCAAACTAGAAATCGTTACGAAATATTTAATTAAAAAACTAACTTTGATTCGCATCGGTATAAACCAAGTTTTGTTTTATAATTTTTACATAAAGCGAACTATAAATACACAAATTTTCATCAAATTTAGTTAAGCGATTTGATAATTAAAACGTAAAAAATATATTCAACTGCACCTTTGCATTGATTAGCCACTTAAACAATTGAAAACTTTTCGTAAAAAATGCACTCTATTAATACGAATTAATTCTCAAACATTAAAAGGAAATTGTATAATTTCCTTTTTTTATAACCCCAAGACATTTCTGCACTAAAATTATTTACATTATATTGTTTTTTTTTAATTTACATTTTATATTATATTTATATAGAAATAATTGCGGGTGAAACCGAAAGCCTACTGATATACCTTCAATTTAAATTGAAATTTAGTATACAAAATGTCAGCTTTGAGGATCTTAGTTCGTTACAGATAATAATAAAAGAAAAGGGAACTAAACCTCATTTTGGCAAGCGGCGCCTCACTGCCTTCGCGTACATAAATAATTATAGTTGGTTGTTAATTAAATAAAATTGAACGGCTTTTAATATTATTAAAATACGTACAAGTTTCTGTTACTGTTTTTATTTCCTGTGTTTTTTACTGTGTTTTCTGTTGCCGTATTTATTTATCCAATTGAATATGAATTCATAGCTTCAATGTCCTGATTTGTTGTCGTTTTGAGTTCCAATGAAAAAAGTCAACTCAGACAATCAGAAGGCCAAACACCAGCTAGTATGTACATAAACGGGATCAGTGATATAGATGCAGAAATGTGTCACCTCATTCCACTAGGCGATAACATGGAGATTTAAGAGATTTTCTGATTTTGCACATTGCATTTATATGATCTATTATCTTAAAGATGTTAATTTTTGTTATGCCAACTGCAGCTATTTAAATTACTAAGTAAATAAATTACAAAGCCAGCGGGCGCGAATCTTAACCCACCGGCTGCGAGCGCAGAGTTGCCGTCAGCTTCAAATGTTGAAACGGACACATTACCGATGTTCATGTATCGAATTGACACATGCACATCGGTAATCTTCGACTACGTTTAACGAGAATAATGTTTCACACACGAAAGAAAGATTAAAATAATCGATGTAGAAACTTTGCCACTCGGACTTAGGACTATTTGGCAACGTTTTATTAAATTATGTAATTTTTACTAATGTCGGAATTAATTTATGTACGGTTATAACATCATTTTTAAACAGCATATATCCCAAGTGCTTTCTAATCATTTTGCAACCCGTCCACTGCCGATGCGAGTCAACAACCCGACGACGAGCGCGGCGGGCCCAGCGGCCGGAGGAGCACGCATCGCTCACCGTGTTTATTTTTCAATTGGGTCCGTCAGCGGGCGGGTGCGGACCACGGTGACGCAGGGCCGCCACACACCGCGACGACAGATTACACACGCCCCTAGCTGCCACTCGATACTTTATTTAGTGTTCTCCTGTAGGGTTAGTATTTCTAGTTATAGACTAAAGCCTCGCTATTTATTAAATTGGACTTAAGATTTCTTATTGCAAAAAAATAAACCGTTCGGTAGGCGACAGTATAGTCGAATAGTATTTTAAAACGAGATAAATATTAAACCATTTCAGGTGAAATATTCTTTTTTTCATTAAATGTATAAACGATATCAATATTATACTAGATGTAGTGTAGTAATTAGATAATTTTTTTTTGACTGACGTTCGCGTTTTTACCCTATTGGCTATTAAAACTAACCAGACGTTTTGGGCGAGCACGGCAGCGCTAGCGGTGTACCTGCGGCACGAATCTAAATAAAGAGTCTGTTATCACAAGCGAAACTATTTTTTAAATAAAAAATATTTCAAAAGGCAAAATATACGACTTGGTATGTTTTGCTATGTAGCAACCCTGAATTTTCAACACCGTTTATCCGAGGCGTTGAGAACCTACAATTAGGTGCGGGCCAAAAGGATCAGCTCGTAACATCGCTAATACGCACTTCGCTAACTAGTGCCACGCCTGACAACAGCACAAAACATCGGCTCAAACAAAACGATCCTCTATGTACATCGCCATACCGATTTTGCTTTCAGAAATATATCCACTTCGGTCGAAAGTACCGTAACCCGACATTGCAAGGTTACGTGGGTAGTCGGATTGACGATAAACCATCTCTATGACCATAATGTTAAAGAACTTTTAGCGCTGACGACGATCGTGAGAGAATTACGTGAAAATTGTTTATAGTTTATTGGCACAGATTTAAATTATCGCATAAAAATTCACCGAGAAAATTGATATTTCGTCAGTGAGATTATGGGCTGCGATTGATTCAATATTGCAGGGGCATTAATTGTGTCGTGACGTCATGGGCAGTTTTGCACCACGAGCAGCTCCGCGCGTCTTCGCAAAGGTCGTGTGTTGGATGCTATAATATGAAAACATTGAGTTAATTTACGGCACCGATAAAACTTGAACGGGTCTCGTTAACATATTCACTTTATACTAGACATTGTGAAGCACGGGTTTTATTGTTCCCTAACTACCTCGTAGCTTCAAACAAGGGCGCTTGACTTCTTATGTATTTATGGCCGAAGAACTATAAAACAGAAATTTAATAAAATTATTATAAGCCTGGAAGTGTAGTTATAGTTACGTTTTTAAAGGCCCGTTAATGTAGCAGTACCTACCTACCTATATAAGTACCTATTTTATGAGCGCTGCGCTGCGCCACTATGTCTCAGATTCGATTCCCATCTAGTCTAACACTAGCTTGAATTATAATTGTTATTAAGTTTTAATCTTACGTCTTTTAGCATAAAACGGGAGAGTAAAATAAAAATAAATATATGGAAATATCATGTTGTTGATGCTTACATCAATTACGTACACAAAAAGTAAAAAATAACATGTATATAATTAATAAACTTTTCTATGACTTTGCTAATTTTGAAAAATATTTGATTAGGTTTTAGGACTGTGCTTGTTTTCGTCATCACGAGAATCTACATTGTCATCAATAATTACGTCATTAGAATTCACATCGTTCACTAGTGTAAATATTACCTTAACATACCGGGCACCAAGCCAGGGGCAGGGGCAGTAGTCCACGATCGAGGACCACACACGTGGTAGGCTGGTCCAACTCACATACTTCTCGCAAACTCACTCCTCTATTCCACAATTACGAATCTCAATGCACTTTTGAATAACTATTACATTTTGTCGAGATATTTTATATAAATGCCATGTCCGCAGCTAAGTGAACGCTCGCGTGCATCAGTTTGTTTGTTCTTGTGCTTGACACGCAGCACCAACAGAGCGACGGTATGTTTAATTAATGGTAACTTTAACAGTTACGACTTGTTTTAGTAACGGATTCTTAAAGGTTGTATAGACAAAGTACGAGCTTTTTCAACTGTCATTTTGGATTAGTAACGAAACGATACCAAAACTGTTGCTTGGACTGTACTCCTTACTCCACGTGTAGTTGCGGCATAGAAAAGGGGAGCTTCAAGTGATCACCGTTATTACAGGATCAGTCATGATCAATGGTGCAGCGCAGTTCGACTGGTGACAGCGTGCAATTAGCTCAACTAATAGACGCAGCCTTCACAATTTATGTTGTGTAAACAATTACAAAGTGGTGTGACCAGACTTTGCTTAATTGTTAAGTTGGATACGTAAAATTCAAAAACTTATTTATTATATTTACGTTTAGCACGAGACAAATGCGGTTTACACAAAGTTGTTTTCAATTTTGACTGCTTCAGATTCTAACATACTTCTGAAAGTTTCGCTAAAACACGTATATATCGTAATATACATATATTATTTTGTTCAATAATAAAGCATATGGGGTCAAACGCAAACTGATTGCACGCAACTTTCTGCACGCGATTTCGCACGCGTCCGAGCATAGCGCCGAGTGCGCTGTGTGACGCAACTATATGAGCTAACTGGAGATTATATATTCTAAACTATGCGAATTTAAGTATTTAATTTAAAAATTCTCACAAGTGTTAATTTTAAACTGAACATTACAGATTAGGATTATCTATTACTTATTCACTTACCTTTAGCTACTTACTTTGATGTTAATACCCCCGTGGCGTCTGTGATAAATATATTTATTGGAACTTACCTGCAAAGATAAGATCATATGTTAGAATACATTATGAGAAGTAATTAAAAAATTCTGTATATCGAGAATCGTCAATAGGATGTACAAACACAGTCTTTAAGCAAAAATAAATGCATTTAGTAAAAATCATGAGTCATATTGGTTTTAAATTTTTAACCATTCCTAGTAGGGTAATATCTGCAGTCGCTTAAAGCCAGGTGTTATGCTACATCGAAATCGAAAATTTTAAATGACTTCAATCAAATATAAATAGGTGGCGGAAGGCATCCCGCAAGTGTATCGGCAAAATAAAAAACAAACTAAACAAGCACTAACGACAACAAACAAAGGCGTTGACCGTCAATTATATACGTATTAACTATTAACCACAAACGTCAGAAACCATTCTCTGTCAGCTCTGTGGTCCATTGAGGAGCTTTAAACATTACTTTACTGTGATGAGAATAGGGTTTACATCAAGTTGTTACGTGCACCGTGTGACGATGAAGCAAGGGTTAGGGTTGCCAACTGTGATGTTTTAACCGAAGCCATAAATCGACAGTGATATTAAATATTTACATTCTTATACTTATTATTATAAAATAAATTAGTCACATCTTATCAATCCTTTATATAGACAGATTATTGATTTCTCTTTCATTGTACAAATCAGCTGATGAATTTAGTTTGATAGACGTAATGCGAATGACCGATATATTGTCACTCAGTATTAATAACTTTTCGCAATAATATAAGATATATTATGAACTAAACAAACAATCCGCGAGATTAAGTGAGTGGTGACAGCCCTAGTGCTAAATAAATGAACGTGTAGCTCGATGAAGGCTGTGTTATTGTTTTATAATGGTCGTCCCCCGCGCGCCCGCCGTACCCCTCCGCCCCCGCGAGCCCGCCGCCCACAGCATCCATCACGCTTGGCTCGGCGAGTGTTTACGGACAAAAACCAGTCGGATGCTGCGCCCCGCGGCGATCGGACATTCCTCACTGAGTTTAAAACTACATTTAAATTAATAACTCGAGGGTTAATGCGCCGCAGAGGGCTACACTTTTGGGACGATCATTGTTTTTTTGAACGTTTATTTGCACAGTATTTTATGAAGATAAGATTTATGTTTTTTGTTTTTAATGTAAGTATATGCAGACGTTTGTCTGCTACTCACTTGTTGAAAAGTGATAACGCAAGCTGTAGTATTAAATTCTTGGTAGAAAGGTTGGTTGGTTGAAAACATCCAGCAGTTGTGAAAATGAGATGTCAGGAGAAAATTCCAACTAGTCTAATGAGAAGCGACAGCTATTTTTTAACATTCTATAATCATTTTGTTCCTTTTCCTACTAGGCGGTCGGTACAACACGCACTTCTCTTCTATTTCCATCTATCATCCGTCATCTCTGTATTCGAGCTTTTATGCTCATTTAATTCTTCAAGCAGTCTCTATAGAGTGACATGAAAGTATGGACTTTTTTTAGTCTCCCCCTATCCCTATATCCATAACTACGTATCCATTCGTTGTATAGGAAAATCTCAAACTCTCAACTCTCATACAATCTCAAAGTCTCACTCAACTTTTCATTTTTTAAATTGTACCAAAGAAAAACATAATACCGTGCATTAAAGTTAAGTTAAGAGATTTTTATTGTTGGTTTCATAAAAATTGATTATAGGAATTTTGCGCAGCGTTGCTAGAACAATTCCTGTAAGTTATTAGTGCTCTGTTGCTTATATCGGGCCAGAGCCACATTTGCGTAGTCGGTTCAGTTCTAAGGGTCGCGGCTCATTCAACTGTCCGTTATCAGTGACATCAGCCCAGCTGCCGCCGTCGGTCACCGGTCGCCCATCAATCCTCCGTGCGTATGTAAATTTGCATCACTAATGGGACATTCAAATACAACGAAACAGGAACGGAATTTCTTTTCGCTTCATTAAATGCGTTCGTTTGTTTGTTTTAAATTAGTGAGCGTATTTTAGCGCTGACAATGCACTTCACTGCTATGTGCTAGATACGTGCCGCTCGCATAGATGTCAACACATTGCAGTAATGCACAAAAATATAATTTAATAATTATAAAATTGATAATTGATAGTATTATCAAACGAAATATTAAATTTTACAATAAACAGTTCACGACATATGAACGGGAAATAAGTAACAAGTAATAGATTTTGCAGGCTCTTCAATGGTATAACAAATATTAATTGCTTGTTATTTCATAATCATCATAACTAGTAGCGTCATTTTTATAAATAATCAAAGTGTATAAAACCAGGCAGCATCGTGAGTTGTAAATATATCCACACAAATGCTCTTTAGTTCGATACAGAACAGCCAAGAGCTGCAGCAATATAAAAATCACTTAAAAAATGAATAAATCTTGTCGTTGTTCTTATCTGCGAAATAAAACCCACAGTTCAGTTTATCAGCCGCTATAAAACACCTCGAATTTTGGGGATGAGCTCATTAGGGCCGGCGCGGCGGGGTCGAGGAACCGATCATTTACATATAATAATTGCATGTTTGTTATGTATATATGTTGCAATCGGCTAGTCACAAGCCTGTCGAGCTCGTTCGAGTATCCCATCCTAGCATTGACGCTCTTTGTAGCACAGTATGTTTACTATATCAGCCTACTTGATAATAAAAGCGTTGAAGCCTTGTACTAATGACTATTAAAATAGATGTTGCATTTATGTGATTCTTTCTGAGATATACTTTACTAACGAGCGCGAAACAACGACAGGTTGGTGTCACCACGAAGCGGCACCACCTGCCTTGTAGGTAGCTCAATACGGGCTTTATCTTAAAAACAATAAATTTAACATTTATTACTCAAATTTATAGCCCAAATGTACTCTAATTTAATTATCATAAAATAACCACAGATAAACTAACACGTAATTAAGTAAAATGTAAATTAGGAAGTAATTAAAACTAAAAAACTGCCACATAAGGGGGAATAAAGATAACATTCATATAATTTTTATAATAAATTATTTTTTTCAGTTATAGGATGAATTAATTTTAATTTTTAGCTAATAAAATAGCGCGCAGTTTATTAGATGGAAATTCACAAGAATTATTTAACGTGGTGGTCAAAAGTTTTTGAACTAAACAAGTGGGAAAGATTCTGCCTAACGAGCCACCAGTTTACAGCCTCGCGCTCAGTTTTATTGAATCTTTATGATCGGGACGAGATCGTGCTTCCACAAGCATTTGTTGTTACCGTAATTAGACACGACCATGGCACGTACATCTCGGAACGACAGGTTACAACGACAGACAGCCGACACTCCACATCGCGGTATCAGAGGAGTTGGTTTTCAATTCCTTGTGGAGTTCCCCAAACTGTTTCACATTACGGTCGAACACGATAAATATTAATCTTCGAGTAATGTGTCGAAACATCTTTTCCCTTTAATGAGCCGTTAATTTAGCAATTTAAGTAACGTGCATACATGAAAACTATTTTAGGCGAGTGTGCACCTGTCTACGCCCGGCCCCACTCGGTTGACAATTGCAGATAAGAGACATTTTTACCGCTAATTGCTAGCAAATTCATATTCAATTAATGAACATATTTAATTTACAATTTACAATTTTAAAAGGCGGTTTTAGGCGACGTAATAAGCGCTTATGTGTAATATGCCAGTCACATGGGTATTCCTTGGAAAACGAGTGATGGAATTATAATACTAAAACACTGTACTACGAGTATAATTAATGCATGTATCTCTCTTTTTTAAATAAAATATTAGATTTTTATTTAGGACTTACAAGAGTCATAAGGCAGATGAGGCTCACAAGATGTTAAGTTAAAGGTTATAAGATCAACTAAACGATATAATTAATAAATAATAGGCTGCCGACCTACTTACATATTTTTTCGAGTATTATGAGATTAAGTACTGAGATCGATACGTGAATTATTGCACTTCACTCTCAGTTTATGTGCGTAGTGTTGTGTCTTAGACGGAATTTTGATTTTCCTACCAACCGCTAATGTTTGAATGTCGAAAATCACAAGACGCACTACCATATTTATAACAAACTAAATGTATATAAATATGTTAGACTAAGTGGTAGTTCTTCTTTTGAACCCGCTCACAGTTAAGACAACTGGCCCGTCAGCTAAGAAGTTTATTAAAACGGGTGTCAAGAAGACCTAAGTCTATCTACACATGTAACTATAGAGGGCATCGATGAGGGGCGTCGCGGTCTGCGGCTAATGCAAATAAAGAGATAGCCGCGTCTCGCGACAACACTTCAAAAGTATTCGCATACAAGACGGTAAATCGACTCGTCGATAAGATAGGACATTATGCCAATAAATACTGGAATAAAAGCTTTTAACTGAACGTTGTTATCTCGTGAATCGCTCTCACCACAGATAATCGCAAACCGCGCCACAGATTTAACACAGTCTTTTATGCATTTAAATTAAATATGTTATTACCTTAAGATAACGCGTAATGGTGCAAGCATACTATATTCACGAAACGCGTTTAGGGCGCTGAGCCTTATCGTTTAATGTCACGCATTGTCTTTAACTTAATACTTCAAAATGTTATAAATACGTAGTATAACGCACACTAAGTACCTACAAAACATAATATAGAATAAGAATTATTTTAACATTTAAACTGACATAAAAAATTGGATATTCTACTTTAACAGAAATTCTCCTAATAATCCAGACAGTAATTTATAATTGTTTTGGCTAACATATGTTTTACTTAAAGACTTATATTATTATTATATTGTATTAATTAGTTATTAAGTTTTTTATTGATGTCGTTAAGTCTATATATAGGCTTAAACGGTGAAGTTGTTTGCAGTACATGCGTGATATCGAGATAAATATATGTTGGAAACATAATAATGATACTGAAACCCGGCAGAAACTCGATGCAATCTTTATATCACAGCGATTGACAGAACGGAATACGCGTACGTGCAAACATTTAGGTCACAGTTCGACCGCTATAACGCCTATTACTACATAATATATTTACATCATTCAACATTGATGAGTGAAATGTTATTACAGTATTGCTAAAGTAGGCGTATTTGTTTCAATCGCTAAGTACTTTTTTCTATTTTTATGAATTATAGTTAATAAAGGTAATACGTATGCTTCGATGCGACGAAACAATCTCACAAGATAAATAATTACCAACAGCTCCAGTATAATATTACATTTGAATACAATTGCATACGTACGCGTACGTAACGGTAGCCGCTCTTAATATAGACTAATGAGATATGGGCAATGCAATAACCGGTGATCAATAATAAATGAGCATACTTCCATACGACTTATGTTAGCCCGATACTAAGAGCATTAAATAGACATGTCTAATTAAAACCCTGATTGATTCCGCGGCAAATACAGAAGCCACGGAGAGCTACCAGATAATAACGGTTTTCGTTTGAAGCATGATTAACTTTTGAAAAGCATAAGGACTATCAGTCAATGTCAATATTAAACAGCATTTAATATGCATAAAATTAAGCATCATTTATTATTAAAGAGTTGGCATTCGGAATCGCATATTCAAGGTTTTATTTCCAGAATGTAAACCACTTACAAAATTCCACGTCTAGAGGATATTTTTATTTTACTCCAAAAGGTATGCAGAAATTTAGAAAATGTGTTTTCAATATATATAAAATTTCTCAGACTATTGCTCAGACTGAAACGGGTTTAGGGTAACGAAGAAAAGCAGTTATCCAGTATAATTCTTCTTGCTTTTTAATTAATTTTCCAGTTAGAATGTAAAATTGCTCTCCAATTATGATTATTTGTTAAAGATAAGTAAGAAAAACTCGTTACAAAAACTACAAGTTAAATAACCATTTACGAACAAATAAACATAGATATACATTATACATACGCGAACAATTTATTTTCTTTGCTTAAAAAATTTTAGGTAGGTTTGTTTAAGAATATTATTGTTGTTCTGATCCAAAAAAATTGCGATCTAATAACCTTACTTTTTTAATCGCAATTATTTCAATACGTTTTTGTATTTTTATGTATTTAAAAGTTCATAAATGTTTAAAATAAAAAATAATCTCAGTTAGTGTTTTGCGTTTATCTACTGATTTCCCCTCAATTACTAAATAGGGTCGAATACAATTTACATGACAAGTAAATAGGTGCAATCGTATGACTTCGCCGTCATTCCCGGACAGGAGGTGTTTAGACTCCTTAGCGAGTGGATGGACCACCCGCGCGTGCCCCAGGGCGAGCACGCGCGCTCTCCTGCGCGACAACACTGCCCGCTGCGCTATAATTGCTTGGTACTTAGTTTACTTTATTTAGAAAGTATAGCGACTTCATTTAAGCTTAAAGCACTAAGATGCTAAAAAAAACCTAGAAAAACGTCTAGCAACATATGTTAGGTAGATGGTATGATTATAATAAATATCTAATAACGCTTGTGATAAAGTACATGAAAGGCACAGCTAGGTTCTCAGAAACAGGCGGGCGTCCACGCGTAAGAATGCCTCGAATTTCTTTTCCCATATGATACATATCGGTTCCAGGAACATTAGACATTAATTTGACGCAAGTCAGTGATGTACTTTCAGCTCACGTATTCAGATGACTCTGTTTTAATATTGCACGCTTGTAGTTTATCGACCATTGTTTTTTTTTCTGGCAACTCTACGTGATATAGCGTTGGCGCCTAAGGCACAAGACATATTTAATAAGAATATAAAAAACATGTTTAAGAATTTCAGGAATACTAAATTTTCTTGTAAATAATTTGTAAACAACTTCTAAATGCTAAATATGTTATTATTATAACGCTTGGGGTCACATTATTAAAATTAATTTATAAACTGTTACCTGATTACGAATTACTTCAAAGCATTGGACGTTTTAAGATAACGATGAAAAATAACATAACAAATTAATGTAAAAGCTAACTATAAAAATTCTTCCTTTTTGTCTTACACTGGCAATCAAATATTCACGACACTCAGCGGAATCGAGAGTATAGCTGACAGAGTTTAAAAAAATCGTATGAGACGGTCCCAGAGAGTGGTCACAGCGCGATGCACTTGATATTCAACGTGAAAGCCATATTTGAGAGGATCGGTGTGAATTTAGTGCTCTTTGCATAGTACATCTTTTTTGTTGCGCCTTAGCCGGCTACTGGAATTTCACATAACCGACATGGACTGCATCGTAATAAGCGATATTATCTACATAACATCTTTGCCAACATACATTCTAAAAGCTATTTCTGTCAAGCTTTGAACGCAAACAAAGAATATTAAACGGAAGACATTTGAATCGATCGTACGTTTGCAAATAGGTCAGTGCCAGTGCTGGCACCCATAGAGGGAAGCGGGACATTATCACGCGAGTGTCACATAATTTAGTAAACATTTTTTATTGTCTCTGTTCACGATGGTGCCGCCCGAAAACTGATACACTCGTGAGAAACGGCAACTGTGCCTATTCTAACCCTATAAGGACTGGAAATAATATTAGTCGAATCTAAAATAATTTTCTTGTCTTTTACTTTTCTTTATAGCTAAACAGATGATCTTCTATGTCCCACTCAACAGGAACGTATTTTTCTATAATTTATTTCCCCAGAATTCGAACCCAAAGCAGTGGCGGTAAATGTCAATTACTCTTTAGGTTTACATATTTTCGTGAACATCAATTACAATTTACTTAGGTCTTAGATCATGTAACATGAAAACGCCTGTCAATTATAATAAATTAATTACAATTAATCGATACATTAAATTTAGATATAATACTAGTATTCATCAAATAATCCCTAATACAATGACATCTGTTGACGGTAATGTAAGATAACCGAGTCTGAATGCGACCGAAAATATCTCCTGGATTCCCAGAACATGTAGCGGATAGTAGACAAGAGCAGGGGAGAATTAGTGGCGCAAGTCCCGCGAGACCGACCGCGGCGCGACTTCCTTCCCTAAACGAAAACACGTGAGTTAAGTACGAGACGTCTTTTTTTGCATAGAGCTTCAATTAAGCGGTTCCGCCCTCCCGTTAGCGCTCCGGCAATTAGGGCTTCGTTGGCGCCCCCGGGTCGTCCACATACCACGCGTGTTTCATCTCCCACAACGGCATGCCACCCCGGTAATTATACTTAAATATCACCGACTGACTTTAACAGATTAATTATTTGTTTGTGTAGTGATTTTGTTAATTAAGCTTATAAGATATTTAATACGTGGTTTTATTAGTATTCAATTTATTAATAAAGCATACTTATAATGAACAAAAACAACTTGAGGTATCTAAGAACATCGGTTAGTGACGGGGAACATTCATTATCGATATCGATAAGCCGCCAGATAACAATAGTCAGCGGGAGGTTATCGCCAGTGCATCTGGCGCCTAAATTCCTGCGTGCAACTTACACCGCCGGTGAGGAAGGATCCTATGACAGACAGACAGAATAACGACACTATCACGTTGTACATCATACTATGGATATGACAAGTTGTTATATTTGCATAGTTCAACGCTACATGGAAAATTGTCGCATTCACATTATTTATGTAACATTAGCCGCATGAATGAGGTAGCTTGAAATACGACTTTGTTAATTTTGCATAATTTTGTCATATTTAAACCAGCATCCGGGGAATTATCAAAAGTGTAATACATATATTAAACACGAATTAAAACTGTAATGAATACATTACAGCTATTTAGATTGTCACCACAGTTCTAACTAATAATTAGTTAATAAATCTTCCTTTAGCGACGTTATTATTCTTCTATGAAAATACACAATATTATATCGCATGGCGTGTCCACAAAGTAAACATAACAAATCATTCGATTGTTATCATTGTTTGAAATCAAATATTAAAAATAATGCAGAAACGACAGGTAGGACCGAACACCAGCCCTTTGATATAAAAACAAGAAGAAACTTCCTTTATTGAAAATTTTGTAATAATATGAGCCCAATACTGACGGAATAAGTTTCAAATTAAGGCGTGAGTGCACAATCATAAATCTTAGGTCACGATGACACGTGTCAGGTAGACCGGGAGCTGTCAGAGTGACGTAATGTGTTTATTTATAGCAGGCGCTGTCGGTGACGTGGGAACATCCCGCCGTCCCAGCCTCTAGGATACCATTGGGAATCGCTAATTGGGACCATATTCTGCTTAGCAGATATGACCTTTTTCAATTAAATATTTTTTCACGTTTGCATGTCCAATGCTAATTACTGTCTTATCATTATTGAAAACTTTTAAGAAGTTTAATGAGTTTTTACTTTAACTTTTAAAGTAGGTATGTATGTAAACCAATGAATAGAAGTTTATTTTAGGATTTTCATAGAAAATACCCACCCACCTTAAGGTGTAGTTATCATTAATGTATTAAAACTAATCCTAGAAACATTTAGAAAGACAATGGAACCCTCAATAACTTATAAATCTTATCCATACTCTATAGATACAAGAGCATAGTTCGAATTCCTCTAGTTTTCCCGTCTCCCTCGCCTCGACCATAAACACGACACGCTTAATTAAAACCGTGCATTAGCATAAACAAATAAAATGCCCCATTACGAATTCAATTTACAATCTTTGAAATCGTTTGAATTAGTCGCAGTAAATAATACTTCGGATACAGGTCGTATAATGCCCGACTGCTACAAAACACAGAATTAAGCGATTTTACAACTATACATCTGACTTTCATAAAGTTTCACTTGCAATGCTCTAAGCAAAGATTTTAAAAGGTAATTTAAATAAATTTTATTGACAACATTTGCAACAATGTATATGAATTATTTAAATAAAATACATTGTATATGAATAAAATGAAATATTAATGTTTAATTATTTACTAAAAGTAAGATTAAATGAATATTATTATTTCAATGATCTATTTAAAACGTTAAGTCCAAGCGATTTTCTTTGTTTTTGTGCGTCGCATAACTGCCGTCGGCTGACCCGTTTCAGCTCATCACTTAGCTCGCTTTAGTCCAAAATCCTTTTGACCGCGAAGAGCAATGAATTCATTATACTTGACAGTTGAGCAAATATTGCCTTGAGCTACACTTTTCTAATTTCTCATAATAAATATTCGCATAATAATTTTGTCGTTTTCATTTACTTCACCAATAATGATTTAATATGTAAATAACTATTATATGTAATATGAATTTTATGATAAATTGAGTAGTGATCGTAAATAGCGAATAGGAGGTACGGTACAAATGTTTTTAGATTATCTTAATATATATAAATTACGTGTCACCTTGAACCGATTTTAACGTGTTTTTCTTAAAAAATGAGTGCTATGCTCCAACTTAAAAGATAGGATATTTAGCCATTTATAGTCGCAATATTATTTTATTTGTATATTTAAAAGTTAAAATTATCTTTTAACTCCAAACGATTCTAACAGATGACAATATCTGTTGACTAAATTGAGTAGGCACTGTTTTAAAAGCATAAACGTTTCAATAATAATAATAATGCTTACAAATTACAATTAAATGTAACAAAAACCTTAGCCACAGCTACGCGCGGCCGGGTTATCTAGAATTTTTATAAAAACTAATTAGTTTAGAATGTTTGTATAATTTTAAGTAATTTTCAGTTGACAGTTATGCCTTACAATATTATCGATTAGATAACTAGTAAATATTGTTGGTTTATGGCATACTCCGAACGGGCCGCGGCGGCGCAGCTCAGCAGGGCGCCATTGTAGCGCTGTCCGAGACTGAGGCCTCGAGCCACACACCACTGACACCTAGGGTTGTGTGTAATAACATACCCTCGACATCGATATTCCATATTAATATTCTATCTAAATTTAAATTATTTTAATAATAAACTAATTTTATTTAGATTTAGTAAAGTGTTGTAATTATAATCAGAGCAATCAATTTCATGTACTTGAAGAACTTTTCTTTCTGATAACCGATTCTGGTTAATAATCCATATTGCACAAGCGAAAACCACATGAAAAAACTGTTGGACAGTTTTAGACATTAGGGTAAAGAGTAACACATATAGATAATCATTTTAAAAAATTTCGCTTGTGTTCAGTATACAATGTACGGAAAAGCGAACTCTACAGAGTAAGGTAAGAATTTAACTTCCTATATCAGATGGCGTCTGTGTAACAGAGATAAAAATTTATTATTAATTTATAAATGATTTAAAATTATTTATATATTAATATTATTATAATGCTGAGGTACCACCAAATAAGTTGCGACCCTCATAATTGTCTCTCTGTAGACTACTATAAAAAAGGTAAAATCCTTATTTAAAAAGAACTAAATACTGGCGTTGTTTAAGTAAATTTGAATCAATCGATAAACTGAGTGGCCACCTCTAGAGTGGCGCTACGTGAGCCGGTGCGCCGCGGGGCTTCTTTGTTCGTCCTTTAAAATGCCTCATATTCAGTTACCGGCTATATTTACACGCTTATACACTATATCGATATCGGTGCTCATTTCCAAACATCACTACGACCACAAATTTGCATTTAGACTTGAACTTTATATATTTTTGTTAGAGTTTCTTTTTCTCAGTCAATTTTAACAAGCTTTTTCGTAAAGAATTTAATTTGCTTCATCGGTTAAAGGATACAGTTCCCACTTTACTGCTCTCGAACAAACAAGAAACAACTATAAATTACTAAACAAAAATCCATGTCACACCTTATTTGAAATCAGTTTTGTCATACCACCGTGTTTGTGTTATGAATAATTTATATTTATATTATAATGTAATAGAGAACAAAAAATTTAATTTATACACCAATAAAATAGACGATTTATTGTTTGAATATATTAATATGTTGTTAAATGAATGGAAGTCGTAACGAATTGTTTAGTAGAGGCAGTTGTTAACGGTTCGCGACGAATTTACAAGTTTGCCTACATTGAAATATGCTGTGTCTCTTGAAGATGAATGTGATAAAATGGGTATCTCAGTAGGGCACGTACCTCTGGGTCAACCTTCTTGTAATCCGGATCTTCTTCGTCTACCTCGAAGTAGAGCTCGGTGGATGTGAGCGACAGAGTGCCCCCTGCAACCACACCGCCCGACACAAGTTTCGCTTTCGTGCTCATGTTTACCGGACCTGCACAATGAGATATACCCCTATACCAGTGTACCGTTACTAGCCCTATACGATCTGAACTGATAAGGAGATTCATAGGATACTAGTGAAAAAAAAACAATGCTAAAAAGCGGGCATTTTAGTTTTTAAACGTTATGTATATAGGTAAAATATTGATTTCCGTATGTTTGTCCGAGGTTGGAATTGAGCGACAGAGATTAATTCGCACAATTCATTAACATATTGGCACGGAGTTTAAAATTACTAAATTAAAATAAAATTAACATAAAACAAATACTTGATATAAATACCTAATCAACGTAATATATACATATATAAATCTATTTAAAGATTTTGTGATTTACGATGTCCTATATCTATTTAATTAAGCTAAAGTATGTTGATTTTGTACTTCACCAACACACCTGTAAGGTCCTGTTCAGAGTCTCGCTCGTCGATAAGCAGTTCTGCGTCGTCAAGTAGGTCTTGGGCTGGTGGCGCCGCCAACTGTGCACCGCCCGACACACCCGCTATGCGCGCATGAAGCTCCTCGGTGGCCTGAGATACGCACGCGGTTATTAGAATGACCGATTTTTCGATATAAAGTGACTTTGGCGCAAGGCGGCCTGCACCTGTAGGATAGCGTCAGTTGGCGGAGGCGGCGGGTTGTGATGTGCTCGCGCGTCATGTCTGCGGCCTCGAGGGTCTGGTACCAGGCGGCGGCGACGACGTGCATCATCCTCCCACGAATCCAACTTCCAGAATTCGCAGTCCGGAAGACCGTTGGTCCCGTGGCGATGGGGTTGTGCAGCATGGTGCAGCTTATCGAGCAAGCGTGCAGCGGCTGCGGCATCCCGACGACGCGCGGCTGCTATCAAGCGCTCGCACGTGCGCTCTTCCTCAGCACGCTCGCCACTCCATGTGCCGCAAAGGCACTGCAATATGTAACCTCAGTCCATTAATATGAGCACGCGTCTCTATATCGTCGTATATATTTCGTGGCTAATTTGTACAGCACGAGTGTAATTCTTTTTTTGCAATTTTTCTTTTTATTTTAAGGTTTAGAAAACTGTGGATTCGCTCCATATACAACTCCCTTGAGAGAAATGAAAATAAAATCTTTAGAATTAAAACAATGACCGATGGAATTATTTTAAATGTGGAAGTAAACATATCTCTTTTGAAATAAATTACCTCAAAATCGGCATGTTTCAATACGTCATCGGCTCTCATTCTGTTGAGTATAAACTCCGCCTCGTTGGCCACTCGTACGATATGGTCCCTCATGGCATGCGACAGCAAGCGACCTTCATTGATGAGCTCTATGAATGCGAGACCGGCGTGCTTTTGTAGAGAGTTTTGCCACTCTTGCGAGCAAAGTAACATTACCAATTCCACGACTGAAGTACTCGATTTGAAAGTTTGTAGACCTGTTATCATAGTTTGAGAATTAGTATTATAAATAAAGAATGAAAAGAAAAAAAAAATGTCGAGATGTATGTACTAATGACTTGTTTATTTGTCGTTTTGTACAGGATACGTAACGAACCTTCCATTAGTAGCTCTTGCCCGTGGCTACCGACAAGCGTTTTGGAAAGGAATGGCGCGAAGTCTAGCATAATCTCTCGTAGTAGCGGGCACACCGCTCCCAACGCGCGCTCCAACTTGTGCGTAAGGGATGCCTCGCGTGAAGTTCCTTCGCCCGGTCCGGAGCCCTCACCTTCACCACCAATCTCGCCCTCCGTACACGCCGAAAGACTCGTAGCTGTTTCGGGATCCTGCAAGTGGTTAAAATTTTTGTTATAATATTCCTTTTATATTAATGTCGCCAGGTAATAACGTACTATTGACCAATCAATCAAATTTTACTTTACGTGTTCATAGATCTATACACATAAATAAATATAACTTAAAGTTCATTGTCTTTTTCACTGCATTAAGATATGTATCGTTTTATAAATTTTCTAAAATACCTGATGCAGGTGTCTCTGGGCAGCCTGTAAACTTCTGTTCTGAAGCCTCTGTACATGGTGCTCAGTCCTCAATTGAATTTGTTTCTCAATGTCTGTAAAATATTAAGAGATTTTGATTCAGTAATGCCGTGGTAAAAATTATTTACATTGCATTTTCTATTGGAAATATAAAAAATGAACATAAATACTAGGCGGCAGCGCTTTCTATATTGTATTCTTCTATATTACTTTCTATATACATATATACTATTGTACTGTTTCTAAATAAATCGATACCAATCAGAAACTCATAAAACAATATGTTATTTTAAGTGTTAGCACAATTTTTGATTTTCTTATTTAAGGAAGAGAAGCTACCATAGGGACAACAATCGCAACATTAAGGCGACTCTAATAGTACCTTCGTGATCGCGAGACCGTGTGATGGTAGCCGGACCCCGCTCAGCATCATCGTTAAGATTTACGTCGGTCCATGACTCGTCGTTACTCACCTGTAAGTTACACCTCAATGTTAATATCTTTAAATAAGTACAAATGAGACATACCTATAGCAGAACACCCAGACAGACATTCTTTTTTTTGAAAATCCATAAAAGATTCAAAATACATCTACTGAAATACTTCAATAGCTAAGAATGTTTAATTTACGCAACTTACAGCAAGCTTGTTGTCGTCCAGAGCGATCTCGCTTGACGTCTCGGGGTCGTTGTTCGTAGTCTCGGTGGAGTTCAGGTGGAACGAGCCCGCGTCTTCGATTGAATCCACACTCTGTACGCGATCATAATTATCATCTAATTGTATATACTTTCTGTATCGAGTTTAAGTTTTAATACGTCTACCTCCTGGGCGACGTTACGTAATATGTACTTTGTTTAAAAATAGTTATCTTGTAAATTAAAAATTTTATAATCTATAGTTGTATACAGATCAATTTTTTGTGAAAAAATACAGATAAGGTCTATTGAATATAAAAACACACGGTAGGTCATAAGGTGGCAGAGTGAGCATGCAAACGAGACAAGAAGTGTTGGAAGGCAAGCGAAGCTACATGACACATGCAAACTTAACATAACGTAGCGCCAGCACCCACTGATTGTGGCCTAGCTGGAACACTAACTTATTATTACTTACGAGACACATTGTGAAATCCTTTTTAAAATACATTATAAATATCCCAATATTTATTAATTGTTTGTGAAGAAAACTGTATCGTTTTGTAAGATTTTTTTAACATAACTGCGTCAATATAAGTGACTACATAAAGTACCTAAACGTTAATGTTAGTTCCAATGTTGGAGCTATTGCCTCATATCCTAATGTAACGTATCGCAATTACGTGGGCGAGACTTCAGCGTATCTCGCAATATATAATTGTGCTGACGTGCTAGCTTTACTTATCCCCTTACAAACATTTAGCGATACTTGACATGTGAGCGTTAAATTAAATTAGGTGTTAGTGTTCTTGTGATGTAAGCTCGTGAGATTATTGCTGTAATCAGATCTGGATCGCCATATTTAAATCCTTCGTAACACAACGGTACCAGCATCCAGAACTAATGTTGAAGTGTATAAACCACAAGTGGACGGTGACGTGTACAAACCAACTTCACCACGGACACCGTAATCCCCGACAACGTTTTCGATCTGGAGCCGGAAGGCTTACAACAGGACAATAAGTACATTTTAGTATTAATTTTACGCATGTAGAAGTTAAAGGCACACACACTTTTAGATGTGAATATTCGCTATAATAAATATTCGTTGATCGCTCCAGACCAACTAACCTAGATGATTCTATATGACTTTAGATTAATGTTCTAATATTTTAAAATCTATTACGTTATGAATGTTGACTAACAGCTAATAGTAGTGATTGCTGCAAACGCACGTCGAAGGCGTCGGAAGAACGAGCGAGTCGTAGAAGTAGTAAGGATGCGGAGCGCGGCCGAGATCACGCAACTCACCTTGGGTTTCGGCATCGTTCGCAGCCGTAGGCTCGACTTGAAAAGCGGTTCCTCTTTCTCCGAGTTCGGCGATACTTGTAAGGTTTTCTTTTCGGCCGAATTCGACTTCAGTTCGTCGGCACTCGTTTCAATTTTGGCGACGCTTTCCTCCCCCTCCTTCGTATACAAATGCGACAGCAAAATAACAACGGATGTAAGAAGCCTCAACAACGACCACATACACATCTAAGCACTCGGCGGCGGCGCCGTCACCGGGTACTCCTCTAAACACCTACGTACATAGGTACGTCTAACTAAGGGCATGAACGACAACCGATCGCAACTAGTTTATGGATTAGACTTTATTCTGGAAGCATGCTAAAGTGATGCATCAACAATCGATACAAAAAATATCTGAAAATGTATAATCTATTTAAAATAATATTTGCATCTTTCAACAATAAGCTAAATTGTTACGTCTATGAAATGGAATATGTTATAATTAAAATTTACCACTACTTACGTCAATAAAAAACAAACATCCAAGAGTATTTAGACAATGGTTAAAAAATTCAATTGTATCCATGCTAGGTTAAAAATGATAAAGAAACTTGCGCGATAGGGCGCTAGTGGTATACCTTCATAGAGGGCGAGTCGAGCTCATTGATGGTGGAGTTGTTCTCATCGACCACAATCATCGCGTACTCCACGTCTTCGCCTGCGTGATCTGCAAACAGGTGCGGAGCTCAGACGGGCGAGCAGCCGGCGGAAGCATCACACCGACAAGCGACAACGAAGCGATACATAATTGGAAATTTCTAATTACATACGTCAAGTACTATTTTCACAATACTCAGCCAAAAAAATTTTCAAAAGCTTTTTCTATTAAATAACTATAAATTAATACGAAAAATTTATTGTAAACTACATAAAATAAAAAGAAAGGTCTCATTCATAAAAATCCCTATTCGAGAGTTTAAATATTATTTTATTAAAAGTATTCATTATGGAAATAAAATGTTTATAATGTAGAATTAACATGATGAGGATATTGAATTTATATTCTATTAATGATAATACTGTCGAATATTATTAGTAGTGTACAACAAAAAAATCTTATTTACACTACTTTTATAATGTGACTATTTTTTCATTTATTTGGCACATCAACAACACTAGTACAATATTTGAATACGTTAATAGAATTACTTTTTATACAACACTCATGGTACATGTGTCATTTAAAGATGCATAATTTCAAGAATGCAACATAATAATAAATATTTATTTATTTCTTTATTACTATGCATTATTATTATCAATTGAACACTAGACCCGATATCGACCTCCTTATTTATTGTTATGTGAAGTCGCTGTCACTAACAATTCTGAGAGATGTTTAACAAAAAAAAAATTGTACTAGCTTGTAAATAGAATCATACTAAAACAAGATTAAACTGTTACAAGATTTTTAAGAAGAAGACCGTCAAAGTACAACTGATGTCAACAATGTTTCTTGTACAGAGAATGCCCAAACTACAAGTACGTTAGCGATGAAGATGACTTTCATTCAATGTTTAAATGGCATAATATCTAACCTAATACTAATAAATGATATTGCAAAAGATAAGAAACAAAAGAAAATGTTCAGCGATGCCCAAGCAGTGTAAAGGATTTATCTCGCCTCTTAACTACCCTGTTTAGTCTTGTGAAAGTAAATATTTCATCATGACGCTTAAAAACTGATTCACATCGTATGCTCTAAGAGGCAAAATAAAGTTTGCAAACATCGACCACATTGATTGTTTAAGAACGTTCGCATCAGAGTTACGAGGGGACCTTCAAATGTTTTAAACACGAAAGAGAAATAAGAGCTGAAGCTTAGAAGCGGTATCGAAGCCACTCTTTCGTGTGCCGTTATTTTGTTTCGACTATCTATAGTTTAAAAAGTATTTATTGAATATTTTCATCTTAAGAGGAGTCAATTTCTATTATTTATAAGAAGAAATACTCCGATTTAAAGGAAATCGTACCGTTCCATGATGCTTCATTAAGACATGCCTGAAGATGCGAACGCACGTCTACCTGGCCGCGTTTACCTGCGTGCGCGTGCGCGCGGTGGTAACTAGCGATGCGAGCGTGCGCGTGCGTGTTATTGTTAAGGTGCTGGGCACATTCCAGCTTGCAGTGGGCGTGCCGCGCCGGGTGCCCACCGGGCAGAAACTGCGGGTACACGTGGTGTGACCACTGCGGGAACAGTGGCCGTGAGCCGCCGCTCACTGCACCGATTGACATAAGCGCGGAGGAACGAGGCACGTCCGGAAGAGATACGCGATGGATGTAGGGTGAAGGATTTCGAAATAAGTGTAGTAAATTAGGATTAACAGTAGGTCAGGGTGTTACAATGTGTGGAAGAGGTTACGAAATTGTCAATTTGTATGGAAATATTGCAAGGTAGTGAGATAAAAGAAAGGAGAGACAATGTGAATGTATGTTATTTGGAAAATGTGTGTAAGTACGTTGCCGATGCGGGCGAGAGCGAAACAAACGTAGTCGTTACCAGTGTCCCGAGGTGACGCGGTATCAAGCGGCGTGGAAAAGAGGAAAAATGACATGTCAGACATACGGCGCACTCGGCGCACCGCGCGGCCGCAAGCAGAAGCACAATAGCGGAACCACCGAGACACGGCTATCCGCTACGTCTACTGCTTCTACTTCTGGCCGCAATTTATTGTTAGTTTTTTTATGTCTATATTGCAGATAAAATTCCTTTTACCTTAAGTCAAATTTGAATGATTGTGCAGTAAAGCGTGAATAAGAAGCAAAATAATGAAACTATTATTAGGTTGTATGAAGTTATATAACAAGTGAGATCATAAATAACGATGTTCAACTTTGGTAGTACATATATATATAATATATATAGGGCACTGTATGATTTCTCAAACGAATGGAGTTATCTACAATGGCGATACTTATATGTAATATGACATCTATTAATTTTAAAATATATAGATAATTTTCTTAATTTATCAATAACAGTTAAAGAAATAATATTCTAAATCACTAATATATTTATAATATATATTTATATAATAAATAAACGTTGACAACATAAAGTAAATGCAACAAAAATAACAAAATAAAATGCATAAATAATAACCAATATAATTAGTTGGCGGACACTGCACAATGAGCTAAATATTTATTTAAATCGGTATTCTTTCTTTTAATATATTTCTTTTATCACGAACAAAAAAACACACAGTGTGCAACTTAGTAAATAATAATATAGTCGGTATGGGAGTGTGGAACATAAATTTGACTGTATGAATCAAATTTACTACATAATAATAAGAATTAGGTGCAGCTTTTAGGAGTATTTCGTTCGTTTTGAAGATATGTATTTATTATTTTTCTTTAGAATAAAAGAGAGACAAAATTTAAAAGAATGTGTGGAGAACGTGTGAGCATACCGTGGTGCTCGTGCGCATGCTGCAGGCGCCGCGCGCACTCGGCGGGCGCGTGCGCGTGTGCTGGCGGCTCTAGAATGTCGCGGTACTTTGAGACCATCAGCACCGAGATGAAGTACACGATGGCCAGTGACAGGAATTGAGCTTGTTTCGTCTCTTCCTGGAATCACATTTTCATTACATAGAGGATGATGAGACTGGTATGGATGACCAGTAGTAAAACAATAGTGTGTTGAAATATTACTGTTATTAGAATTGTTGTTACTTATCTCTGTTTTTATCTCTAAATATTATCGTCAATGATACTTACGACGTCTCTATAAATAACCGCTCGAAGGCGATTCACATCCATATCTTGTAGAAGTCTCTCCGGGTCTTTAACAGGGCTTGACGCTTCCGCTAAACTCGCTACTACACTCTGAAAATATTTTGAGTTACTTTTTTTTATTTTATCTATCAAAGCTGTAAAAATTAATTAAATGAATGAAAAAGATAATGACAAACTTTTAATAAGTATGTTTACACATTATTGATATGTACATATTGAATAATTTTCTTATTTCTTTACTTATAATGTAAGAATGAGGCCGAGTACTAGGCGAGCAGAAACGCAAAAAAAAAAATTGGTTACCTTAGGTGAAGGTGAGTCGACGTTCCGAGCGGGCCGTGGTGCGCAGCGCTGCCGCTCCTTGCATTCGAGACAGTTGCGGACCGCGCACGTACACACCTGCCACACGCTACTGCTACTCAACTCTATTCACTACGCTAGGCTACTCGACATCACTATTGCAGAGTTTTAAGATCCTGTATATCTATAGTAACTTTGTGATGGATGACGATATAACAAGAACGTATTACTCAAACTGAAAGATGTCAAAATTTCTGAAGTGAACAATAAATAAGAGATTTAAGAAGTACGTAACTCTAAAACGAGCATTTCTGGAATTTTACATTAGGAAAAGTTACAAAATTATAATTGCGGGGAAATAATATATTAAAAAATATTTAAATTAAAAATGCCCATTGTAAAGGTACGGTCTACATTTCTATTTCAAAATATAAAGTCGAAAAGAACATCTATCGGTTTCTATAAATAATCAATCATATAATTTATTATAAACTTTAACTACCCTAAGTTTACTTATAACACAACTATAATATAATAAACAAGAAACGGTTGAAAATGTAAGGTATCTCTAATACAAAAGTCTAAACCTATAGAAACAACTTCCGTTTGGAGGGTCTTATAATCTTTGAAAGCACATAAAAATAATATGGTTCCTAGGCCGATGAAGCAATATATCATTTAATGTTACCAGTCGAAGGCACTGCCGCAGAATGCCGCCACTGGACATATTCTTCTCAGCCTCGAGCTCGGCGAAGTTCAGTGCGCTCGCAAAGATTAGAACGTCAGCCATCGACACAAGACGCTGCAAAAAGGTGACCGCCACTTCTACAGGCATGCCTTGTGTTGGCTCGATCACATCTAGCTCGTTCTAGAAAAATTTTTTTAGTATAAGCCTATTTCTGAATAGAACAACTGCTTTATCAGATTCATATCGAGTTTATCATTTATATAAAAAAATAAATAAAAACGAGGGTCAGTTACAATAAAAAGTATTAATTAATGTACATTGGGCGAGGTTGCAGAGGCGAGCAACGGGAGAAGGCCACCGCAGGCTATGATAAGGTTATCTGCGAGCTGACTGATAAGGTGCACCGTATTCACTACGAAGATTGCGTTCTCACTGCTATTCACAAAGTCGATCACCGACTTGGTTGAATGACTGCGCCACACCTGGAATAGCATATTTACAATTCAATCATAATAACTAAACATTACTTTCCAATTAACAGCAGGATAGAAATTAGAAAGCCTTTGAAGGTACCTTAACTACGCAAAAAGCTTGCTTTTTTTTCTTATAGCTTGTCATATTCTTAGAATAAGACAAGGTATCCCAAAATATTAATTCACCTGAATATCCGTTTCGAGTGAGAAGAGTACGTCGGAGAGCAGGCGTTGGTGAATGTAGGACCATCGAAATTCCGGGATGCGGAAAGGAGGCCGCGTAGGACCCGGCGAGAACATAGCGCGCGACACACGCGCAGATCGGGAACATTCTACACAAACGCAGATTAACAACTATAAAGTAGCCCATTAACACACAATAACCAGTCACGTTTAAGCATATAGTTTCTTAAACATGTGTCCTTTATAGTATAACGACCATGTGAATATTTGCATTACTTGTAACCAATATATAAAAGGAGTCCGTATAATTTTTGAATGTTTACTTTTACTCACCAAAATGATTAGAATCAACTTGAGTACTTGTTGAAGCACTTCGTGGTCTTTTTGGGGATGTTGACGTATTAGTACCGGCTGAAGCGACTCCTTCTCCTCGATGGGAGTCTTGTTTCATATCGGTGTTCCCAGGCAAACTAACTCGACGCTTTTCACGATCATTGTCGAGATTCTTATCTCTCTCTTGCAGATCTTCCTGTTCTTTATTATTGGCGAACGAAATATTTTCACTAATTGTTGATATAGACGGTACTTCCGCTGCTTTTTGCTCACTATTATTTGAGTCAAGTCGCTGACGTTCATTCTTAGAATTTTCTTCAGCGATATCAATTGTATTTACTTCTTCTTGTTTACATTCAGTATCATTAAGTACTACAAATTCATTTTCTAGAGGTAATACGTCTTCTTCGGGAAGATTGGAATTTTCAGGACTTGTTTGACTTACATCTACCTTGTTTTCTTCACTTTTGGAAACTACTGATTCTATTATGTCTGAAATTAATTCATTAGCGATTGTTTCTAACTTTTGTTTATGGTCAACAATATCTTCGATGTCTTGTTCTAGATCTTCTCTTCCATTAGGAGTATTTCCTTCAGAATTGAGACCACCGGAAATCGCACCGGAGTCTGTATCGTCATCAGTTTTTAATCTAACAGTTTCTAATGCAATAGACAATACATCATTAACAATATTTATGGCAACATGCTTTGGATCATCTGTGGTAACTTCATCAGATATACTAGAATCATTCTTATCTTGTGTTTTCTTTGGACTGGTTGCTTCGCTTGGAGTTAAATATAATTCTGAACGATCGGAAAGTTCAGATTCTCTTTCGTTAATAGCGTTTAATCCCTCGGATACTCTCTCCGGACTTGCCGTTTCACTAACTGATAAACTAGAAGGCAGACCTTCACTTCTATCGGTATTATCATTTTTACCTAAGTTTTCTCCTACATCTCTAACCGGAATATAGTCTAGGCTTCCCTGCCTCGACAAAGGCTTATCTATTTTTTCAGAAGTTGAATCAGTCGTTATTATGCCTGATTCTGAACTCTCAAGAAGCTTATTTTCCATTATGGATTCAACTAAATCGTTATTCGAGTTGAGCGCTTTATCTTTCGTTTTTTCATCTATAACGTGTTCTAGATCTGTACGTTTATCACTATCACAACCGTCGACGGAGGGCACTTCGGTACTAACACTTTTGGCAGGACTATGAACTTTACACACTTCACTATAAACTACTTTAGTCCGACTGTCATCACCATTTTCGTTTGATTTGTTACAATTGCAAGATTCGATTTCCCTCAGAGACAGTCCTTTACCGATTTCTGTTTGAGCGGCATGATTAAGTACGTTCTGTTTACGGATTGTATCTGGAGAGCTGTCGACACTGTCATCAGTGTCACCCATCACGCGACTTTTAACTTGTGGGTCGGTATGTCGGTCCCAGCCCGATATTGTTGAGATGGGTCGCTGCTGTCTTTCGGCTGGATCTGTGATGTTGTCGGCACGTCTTTGTTCATAGTGTTCATACATCTGAGCGAACTGCAGTTTAAATTCTTCGTATGATACCTGTTAAAAAATAAAGTAGTTAAAAAAGTATTCTTCTCAATTAATTTCGTGCGCAGTCATATGCTAAGTCACGTTAGGATTAAGTGTAGATGATATGTAAAAATAAGTACTTACTTTAGAATGTACAATGGCTAAAGTATCAACCCAGACTCTCCACCCGCCATACTCATGCTTTATGGCGTGGTGCAACAGCATTCTGAATAGTGAATAGACCATATCTGATATCTTCTGCTCTTCAGTGCTCTTGGGATGTATATATGCAAGAGCGATAAGCCACTCTTGCCACACAGACATTTGCAAGACAGTCCGTCTGTTCTCTCTGTTGTTACTGCATAATAGAGTCATGTCAGAAAGGAACAGCTTCTTCACTTCTAGCAGCTGCTCTGTTTGTTTGGATTGGCGAATAAGTGTAGCAACCACTTTCAGAATCACTGCAAAAGAAAACAAAATAAATTTATTGGGTTGACTTGATGGTTGTTGTTAAAGCATTTTTATTACGTATGCAACTGATAAAGAGTATCTTCACTAACTTGGGTTTTCAAGACGGAAATGAGGCTGCGGCTCGGGGTGGCTGGTATAAAGAATTTGTTGACCCACGTGCTCTGTGAGCAGCTCATATAGTGCGTTGTAGACGGGCAGCGACAGGGCCTCGCCGCTCGCGCTAAGTCGCGTTGCCAGCAAGGTGTATAGATTGTGGGGTGACATCACGTCATATTTTCGCCTGTCGAATGACAATTATAAAACTGGTATCGTTCTTAATTAAACACTGAGAACACTAATAAATCGAGACAAATACTAGACTCAATGGTTTTGAAAAATTGATTTAAAATTTAGCCACAGGTTTTATTATTAAATACAATATATACATACTTGTGTGTACTCCTGCTGAGGAAGAACCCTAATAATTTAAGAGCTTGTAGTCTTATTAATTGACTTTCCGATGAGAGTAGTTTGAATATCGTCCGGACTCCGCCCTGTAAATTAAAAGAAACACGCAACTCATTTTACTTACTGTTGACGGATAATTTGAAAAGAGTATATATTTAAAATATCAGGAAAACTTAAAATACCTTGGCATCAAAGGCAGGCACCATAGAACTCGGATGCTCTGACATCAGAGATATCAACATTTGCAGAACATCATGGAGATTTTCATCCTCGTGCATCGTCGTAAGGTAGTTCAGTATTGACTGAAGTTCATCTTCCTTGACGCCATTACCGATCATAATAAGCTGTTTGAGGAACAGCAGAATATAGGCTCGTATCGTCAAGATGTCCTTGTGAGCTGGGCGAGGACCATCTATATAATTCAATAATTCTATAAGTACTTTGATCTGTAAAATCATAGACACATACACTACGGTAAGATTAATATATACGATTAACTGACCCATGCCTTTGGGTGCGATGCCGCTCTTGGTCCGGGGATTAACTACCCAATAGTAGTACTTCAGCGTATGTACGGTTTGCAAGACGGTACTGACACGACGCACGCTGCCATAGATATGCGCGTCCGCCAGGAAGTCGGTCGCTAGGTAGCAGTACAGGCGCGCTTGCACCGCGGCGGGTGTGTGCACCCACAGGGCCGGGTTGAACAGCACGTGGTCCAGCAGCTGCCACGTGAGGAACGATTGGCAAAACGACTGCATTAGCATTGACTTTACACTGTCCCATGGTTGTCGGCGCACTCTCTTGCTCACAAGGTGAAGATTCTAAACTTTTTTATGTGTAATCTCAGTGCTAATTTGACTTCGATTGTGTACTGTGCACTAATAAATTTGCGACCAAAAGTAAAATCTTGATGTTTAACCCAAGTGTTACTAAAAGTAATTAGGCTTTGACTATAATGATAGTGACATCATGAAAAGGCTGCGATGAACTGCGTCACCTTGCCGCTGATTCAAAATGTAGATTGCAGTGTAAATGTAAAGGGGAAAGCAAGAGGGGGCATGCGCTTACAACCATGTTCAGAAATAAAAGCTCAAATTGTACAATTTATTGTTTATATGACGCTGTATCATAAATCAAAAATGTTCTAAATATTATTATTCGTTATTTATAATATTTTAATTTTGCTAAACTCACGGTACAAAATACCTATAACATGTTTGTTTTGATACATCGTCTTGTTAATCTTAAAATAAAATTTTTCTCATGATTAATAATAGAGAATTAATACTCACGTCAAAACGATGCGCAAAGCTTAAAGAAAAATTATGTAAGAGGCGACAAGCACGAAATAAAAAAATTTGTAAAACTAATTATAATTCGTTCGTCGCTCTGGGATAGTTTTGTGTAACGACATCTCCACGTAACAAACATGAAATATCTAACGCATAAAGTATTGTTAAATAACATCGCGGGTAGAAGCAGCGCTAATAAAAGTAATTGAGAAGTATATGTCGTTCATCGATGCCTCGTGCAAAGCGCAGGTGAAGTGGAAAGAAAAGTAATGTGGCGTTTGTGCTGCATAAAAATCATCGATTCTATTTTATTCTTTACCAGGACGCCTAAATATAATTGATACTCAGTTGTGAATTTTTACAAAAATTAAATTTATAATGAATGATTTGATGTATCGACCATCTTAACATGGCATGTACATATTACATTACTAACTTTACAATTGACGAAATAAGCGATTACTTTTGTTTCAGAAAAAGAATAAGGTTTTCAAGAAACAAGTCTGCTAACTCATACAATATCGTACAAAAATTGATACAATTTAAAATTATTCAATCTTTAAACTGCCCCTGTCATAAACATACCTGCTTCAGCAGGACGTCTGAATTAGGAGAGCAGCATGTTACGAGATGTTTTGTCAAATGGAGAAAGGACGCCAATGTGTCAGGCGTTAGGTGTTCGCGCGCGCACCGCTGCAGCATATGCGATATCACTAAGAAGCCGCGACACTGCAGCATATGCTGCTGCACCGTGCTGCACGACTCCACCAACGAGCATACGAACCCCAGCAGCTTTGAGCTGAAAAAAACATTTTATACACGTGATTTATTAGCGCTAAAGCAATAAAGATAAAACATGACAACCAAGGGAATATTAATCAGGTGCCATCTACAAGCACTCACTAACTAATCCGATCGATTTCCATGTTCCTACACTAAATTAATCGACATTAATTAGCCACAAACCGCGGACAGGATCGCATGATGCATAGAGATATTGCACACGAGTGGATTATTGTAATCGATGAGGATTACCTGTCCAATTTAGTTCGCCTCGCTACGGACGCGCACACAGAACCACAATATACAGCTTACGGCTCAATGGTCTGACTACAATCGATCATCGCCGAGAATTTGATCATAACATAAGTAATTTAGATCGTATTTAATATATCCAGCACGCGCGGTAGGCCTCAGGCGACAGAGAAATCGCCCGCGTCGTTTCGCGTATTTTAGTATTATTATCCTTAAGTATTATTCAAAACAATTAGGTATATAAAAATTTCAATGTTTAATTTCACCTGTAATATTTTATGGAATAGCGCCATGATAATTAGTAATTCAAGATACATACATACATTACTTCCATACTCTTTTTACGTAACTGCTCATTCGGAAGATCTATGTCTGTTTTGGGTATACCATACATGTGATCGTAACTATTAGCTATAACAGACAGAGCCCTTGAGAAGTATAAGCATGGGTCCCTTGATTCGCGAACCTACAGAATATGCCTTCATATAAATGTGTATATTTTTTGCGTACCGATTTCAATATTCTCCAATGTTAGTTGTAAATTGGTAGTGAGCGATGGATTAAGAGTTGTTTCTGCATGTCTGGTTTATACTGCATGTGTCATCTGCGACAACTTAATCCCGCACAAAGTATTCGTATGTTTTGATTTAATTAATAGTAGTAACGTGACACGAAATCCAGATTGTCACCATTTGTGTAGATGGGTAACAAGTACATAGAATTTATGTATTTCATAACTTAACGTTTAGAATTATCTACTCACGGTGCACCTTAAGATACATTTATCTTGAGATTAGAAAGAGATTTTTTTTTAAAAAATAAAACGACAAATAAGTTAAAAACATGTAATAAATTATGCGAAGCCGCTCGTCTTGGCTCCAGTTGACGAGAAAGGCGTGCCTCGCAATACCAATAGCTGGCTTTGGCGAACTTAAATAGAATTGGTAGAACTACAAGAGCTTTTCTCAAGATTGTAAAGACAATGACAAATAAATCGCATATATGCTTTTATCTTTGGTTTAAGATTAGATACAGAAGATGTCTTGACAACTCATACGTATAGAATACAATATGTGGTGGTACGTGAGTGAGTGGTTACGAGTAAGTAACATAAGTGTTTAGTTAAACGAGCCGTCAAAACTGGGCGAGCAATTAGGAACCGGACGAAGTTAGTCATAAGCCGGGCAACTAGGTGCGGCGCGCTAACTCTAGTGATTAGAGATAGACATCGAAAATGCATTTTGCCAGACAACTTCGGAGCTACTTGGAATATTAATGAATGAACAGACCGCTCATATCTACCCACAAACTTCGATCTAGTTCGAAAGCTTCAGCGCTCGCTTTGTGCTCCAACATTTTGCACATGATCGGGCGGGGTACAGTGAATCAATGTTATATATTATAGAATATTATATTACTTAAATGAAATATCGACTTAATAATAAAATTGTTATGATATTCACGTACCAGAGCAAAGGATCTCGTTTGGGATCGTTGGCGGGAGCATCGTGTGGTAGGTCTAGTTGCGCGAACAAGGGAAACAGCACTTGTACACCACCTATCGAGTTTAGTGCGCTGTGGATCGAATGCGTCACTACCGCTTTTACTTCCTGAAACAGCAACATATTTTTTTATTTCAGACTAGCTGCCCTATGATCATTTTGTTTGACAATGATCTTTAGTTCGGTCGTTTAGATCGATCATTTGAATGTTAGACAACAAACGATCGACTTACTCAATGTTAGTTGATATCTCATCATCATGATGTAAATAAATAATTATCAACATTATGCTGTTCGCTTTATACTTTCAGCAATTAGGAATTCATCTGAATCTGTAACATACGATACTCCATGTTATGACTACGTCCGGTCGATATTGGACCTTTTCACGCTTGTGGTTATTACCTGTAACATTAGCGCATGAGGTGTGTGCACGAAGTAGGAAACGTTTCCCTTAGGCGCCGACTGCAGGCACAACTGGCCGTCCGTAGCGACCGGGTTATACATGAAGACAATCGCCGATGACAACTTCCCGTCGTACAGCACCTGAGCAGCACGCGATAGAAGGATACTTAGCTTACATCTCATAAGGCGAGAAATTAAAAAAATAAATGAGGTTGCTATTAAATATGATTCGAGAGTATTGAATTCATTAAAATATAACAAATAAAAGGGATATATTGAACAAATGTCATATACAATATTTAACTAAGTTACAGTTCATACACTCTAAACCACAACTCGTTAGCTTAACTCGGACAGGCACGGATTAGTTCAAACAGTTTACATAAAACCTTGCATGCAAAGCTTACTTCGGTTAGACATTAAATAATTCAGAGAGTTATCTAATTAAAAACAGTGCAATGAAACACGTGCAAAGCCACAAAGGTAATGTAGTTCTTAAACACTAGTGGGGCGTTTAGCTACCAAGTTTTATAAGCTCAATATTACATACAGAAATTTTTCTGAAGAAGCTATTTAACATCTTGAATGAATTGATGACAATCAAATAGATTACGACTCTCTCGTCATCACTGAGACCCGTGTAGCAATGAGCTACAAAGCTTTACGAGAAATTGGCAACTTCATTCTACACTCGAATTGTAAGACATCTGCAACTTCAGAGAAGGCGCTTGAGGGCACACACACAGCGGCAATTTGCAACTTTCCCTGATGAAAAACTCGCGATTCGCAGCGTCAAATGAGTTTTCTTGTGGTCGTAAAAAGTGACAGCGCTGTTCGGGCACAGGTGTTCTATATTTCTTTTGTTAACGAAAAGTTTCTATAATACACACTTTTTCTGAGGAAAATTTTCTTTTAAAGAAGTTTCAAATTTAACTTTCCAAAGTTTGACTCAGAAAAGCCTCTATAAGCACGCGTTCCTGACTGTGTAAGTGCACCGCCTGTTCTCTAAACTGATAATAATATAGCTGTTGACTTCGTAGAACGAGATAAAGAGTGAGCTTAGTTGGTATATACAATAAATAAAAAATAATTAATTTTATAAAATAAAAATATTTAAGTATCCGTTTTCGATCTTTAGACGCAGGAAAAGTTCACTAGTAGAAATCTTTTGCAAAAAATATCATTAAAATTCTTTAATTAAAAGTAATTTAAGCTATTTCGAATGCAGAAACGGAGACAAAGGTGAAAATAAATATTAAAATAGACTTTCACGAGGAGTATAATTTTGCTAATAAAGATGTGACATTTTATCAAAGAATTCATTAATATTAAGGTGATTTTAATTAAAAAATTCCCAAAGGAAAAATCTCCCGAGTAACACGGCCCGAGCGCACATGGGCGCTCGGAGGTGATCGGGGCTGAATTCGTTATCATAAATGTCCTCATTAATTTTTAAAATTCAATCAGGACCATTTTAATGATATTGGCCAGAGCGAACGCTGGATTTCATTCAATATTTCATGAATAACAAGCACTGCGCGGAATGCGTAAGATTTAATTGAAATGGTTTTTATTAACAGAATTTTAGATAAAGTACTCGAGAAGCCTTCATAAAGTTTAAAAAAAAAAGAAAAACATTAAATTCTCTCTTCCACAAGTCACGTACAAAAAGATAGGACAGTATATTTAATATTTAAAATGGCATATCGTCTGAGTGGGCCTGTGTGAATATTTGAGTTCGCCTCAATCAGGCCTGACCTCACGGGAGACATCACTCGGGTGCCGGATGAAACAACTCCTTGTCGTAAAAATACGATGCGAATCAAGATAAGGTTGCTGAGAAACGAACAGATCTGTATGTTACTAAGTGTAAGGCATGTTTAGTTGCAAAATACATTAAGTACTGATTGTTTACTTTCGTCTTTTACCTAAACACGAGCCATCTGTTAACTCTAAAGTCTAAACATTATGTGGAATTCAATTTGTGCTTTAGATCGTCTCAATCACGCCCAATGAGTGTCACGAGTGTCATCAACGCATCAATTGCGACGTCCATTTATTTCGGAAATTACTTTTTACTGCCCCGTATTTCTACACGAATATAAACTACATGTGTTTCTTTTACATTTGTTCTCATGTTTATTCTAACCTTGCCATAAAACTGTTATTTGACGTCGGGTTAACTCCACTATTTTCACAAATTGAATACAAACTCAGAGAAATTCAAAATAAACTTGAATATAAAACTTGTAAGGCTGTAAGGAAATTGGATATGAGTATCGTTATATGTATGCATTAGTCGTATACTTATTGCCTCCAACGAAACAAAAACCCTTACAAAAATTAGTGGGATTGAAATGAAAAGGTATGCGCGTCATTGATAATCGTGTCACCGCCTATCAATCATATTGAATATTTGTTTTCAATAATGTTAGAAAATCGTCTTTTAAATTGCATAAAGCACATCTTAGTTCCTACACTTTTCCGGCACCAAAGCGCTTCGAGAGGTTGTAGCTGTGCAACGACCTGTGAGGCGGGAAAGCCTCTGGAAACGGAAGTCGTGAACGGCGGATGTCATTTCATATTACGATGTGAGACGCCGCTATAGGTGTATAAGTATCTATTTATCATCTTGTATGATTGTCAGACAAAGGACATGAACCGCTACTTATTAAAAAGGGAGTGAGTAATATAATACATACATACGGATTTGTAAACAACGTTGGGTGAGTCAGTCCCTATCTCCAATAGATGCCAAGCCCATATTTTCATATCTAAATATATTAATGTACCAGGATCCCAGATTGTTATTAGAAATAAACAATACCCCACGCTATAAACACAAGATCTTACGTCACGAATGTTCTGCGTCGGGTCGTGAATGATCTCACCGAAGCGATCGACGCGCACCTCGGAGGACGGCAACGGCACCGGGCACTCGGCATCGAATCGGAACTGACCCTGACACAACCCACTATCATGACACACATAAGACAACACATTACAGGCACACAAACTAAGGCAAGGCTGGGTGATTTGTAGTTCGCTCTGATCCTTAATTTTCATTTAAGATTAATTAATTGAAGATTTCCTTTTACGCTACGTAGTGCTCGTTTTATTTTTTAGGTGAATAACTGTATTTACAGATTTAGATCGTTTATAATTAATATCGCTTTCGTGTTGAATTCATCATAATATTTATTTGAAGTTATGGTGAGGTTTGTTCTAGTAAGCACATTTGTAACGAAAGTAACGCAAATAAATGGGGATCTAGAGCGAACTATAGATCGCCGGTGCAAGCTGGTGAGGCAACACAAGAGGGCAGGCGGCTGCGCGGCATGCTTACACGCTTGCATGCTTCGACATCTACGAGCAGGGAGGCATGCGCCGCGGCCACCCCGCGCGCCTCGTCGGCCAGCCGGCGCCCGCGCGGCGTCGCGTCCTGCTTAACGACTACGCAAGCGCCGTCCGTTGTCTCGGCCTCTTCTGGGATTGGGGAGTCGGGATCTATGGGATGCGGGGTGTCCGGGGCGTCAGCGGTAAGCGCGGGGGCGGCATCGCTCACCCTTTTGTGGTTCTCCGGCAAACTGATGTTGCATTCGTTGTCGAAACGGAACTGACTCTATCCGGGCAAGGCGGGAAACAAACAATTTGGTCGATCGTTAGTATTGTTTTGGATGGATTAGTAGATTAAAAGAGATAAAAGAGAATTCTTTGGCGCAATGCCATTAAAACAGTTTCTTTGTAGTTTGCATAAACTGCAATGTGCTTAACGACACAAGTTAAGTACGCTCACAAAATATCCACGGCGACGGTGCATACTGGGATCACTTCGTGCCGCCCATCCGTACTCTCTATACAAAAAATATTTAGATACTTATCGAAAATCATCACCGTTTGGACCTTTAAATCGTTGAGGCGCGACTCTGTTTTACCTTATAGCCTGGGCCAAGTCGGTGCATGGCGCAGATCTGGTGTGTGGTGAGCGCCTCTCCGAAAAGATAGATCGCCGCCATCTGCCCGCAAAACACGCGTTCCTCGTCGAGTTCCGCCGTCGCACCAATGTAGCATTTATCGAAGGGCTGTATGAAACACACAAGCCTTCATTTATATGAATACACAGGCCTATATCTAATATAACATATACTATAAAATGCAAAAGAATGTTGAACATATATATATTATTTACTTGAAAATAACATCAAAGATGATCGCGATACTTGGCCGCTATGAAATGTTGACACCTCATTTTGTTCAGGTTATTTGTTTTAAATATTACTCAACATTACTCGATATATCATATTGAAAATACCAAACCTTTTGTAACATAAAATTTAGTTATCTTATAAAAACCTGTATAAAGTAAAAAAATCTAAAACCATATCTAATTATAATATGATAATTATGTCTAAAACCTGACGACTAGTGTAATTTTATTCCCCTACTGCACTACCTCTCTTTTAAAATAATAGATACATTCCTAAGCCTCCTTTACTTGTTCGTACTATTTATTTTAAGAGAATGTTCGTCTAGAGAGCATATCAAGCGCTCTGGAACGCGCTGAACTCTACCCAGCGTGTACGGAGTGCTGACAACTTAAACATCAGTCATGAATATTCATAAAGACGCTTTTAGACGACATGCGACACCCTGGCCCGTGCCCGCCATCTACAGCGCGTGTGCATCCAAGCATATTAACTCAACTTTACGTGATACTTACATAGATAATATATTACCTTATTACATGTTAATAAGCATACATCAATATAAATAATATGAAAATATTTTTCCTAGAAGGAAAAATAAGGTACAATAACGTACTCATTTAAAATAAAAATGAAATTTTGACGATATATATATTTTTGCCCACAGCATATATTTGCATGGAATTCGAGTTATAAATTACTGGTAACTGCGCAACTACGTGACGATCCGTACAGGGTGCACGGCGCCGATAACTAAATGTATAGCAAAAACTTTCTGTCGAATTATGTGCTCCCGGTACTGAGGGATGGATTAAGGATAACGCATGGGAGGATTTGAATTAATTGGCACTAGGAAAATAGTTGCAATCCAAACAATAGAGCTTCACTCAGCTCTCAGAATCAATTAGAGCTTTAAAGCGATCGTAAATACAGTAATTAAGTAGAACTTTGTAGAAGTAACCCATGAACTTACGTCGTTGGTGGAAACGAACCACGCCATCTCAGTACTGGAAGCCAGCTGTCCATTGACGAGACATTTGATTTCACTTTTGGTCCATCTATTGTATATGTACACCACCGCTATCGCGTACCACCTGTGTCAATGACAATATAGTTTTTAACAAAGTCAAATAAATATTTAAGTAAGTTAAATATAATGCCATAACAACTAGTCTTAAGATTTTCATCAGAAACCATTCCCAAATATCTTACAACAATTACATTTTCTTTTTTTTATTTATGTACTGAATCATTAAGACTATTTTTTTTTTAATTGTTCCCTTTTCATTCTAGTCACAATGCTGAAACAATTAGGAATATAATCTCGTAATTGATATCAAAGCAGCAATTATTCAATCCGGCGGGGCCGTTTCTATAAATTAAAGTCAGAACAATATATAGTTAGAACTTCATGCAATAGTAACAAGTAATAAATTGTTGTCCATGCTCACCGTCTCGGCTGAAACTCGTATTTGACGCAGTGCTGGAAACCTTTGCCGCGTACCTTCATGGAGGTGAGCACGAGACAGTTGCCAACAAAGTGGGCCGTGTAGCCAACGCCTTTACTTGTTTTGAAACTATAATTGTGTTATAATTATATTAAAATTAGCCTCGACCACATCTTGTCCCTACTACAAATACTATTTTTCAGATATTTATTTATTATACATATACTAGTCGAGTTTATAGCTTAGGTATACCATTTCGAATAAAAGTTGAAAAGTAGTCAAGATATATCGAAGATTATAATATTTAACGTCTACGAGTTGTTTAACCAAGTCAGAGTGCGTCGACACCAGAGCAAGCTTGAAATTGAACGCTTGTTACACGAATAATAATTAACAGCTAGCTGCTCTAGATCAGTACCTACGAAGGGTTCTCAATGATGTTATGATTATAGAACAACGATTTAGTTAAATTGAATATTTGATCATAATAATATAAATTAATTATATGTACGCCATGTCTGATACAGCGGATATACATAATTACGAGTTCAGGCAAAATTGAAACTATTTAAACATTAACATCTAAATAAATACTTTACCAGTATAAATAAGGTTTCTCTCGTTCAATGTTAACTGAGTTGATGGGGTCAAGACGAAACCAGGTTGTGAATGTGAAGCCGTTCTCGTAGGGCCAGCGCGCCAAGGGCGGCAATACCACCGCCTGCGCACAATGTTATGTTTACTGAATCAATTTAAGTTATTTCCTTAAAAGCTTATTGAGATATTTAAGTTTTTAAATAACTGAAAGATGTACAGAATATCGAACTTTCTATGCAAATTTAAAATTGCAATAATAAAATGCGTGTAAAGCTACGAAATATAGTCTAGTTCAAGTTAACAAATATTAAACGTAAGTGTTTAAAGGAGACGGAGTTTGTTCTAGTCGAGAAGAATCCAACAGAAAAGTTATCAAACGTCTTGGAACGGGTGGGCGCGCTCCTCTCGCCGCGGCGGTATGTTAGTATTTTTACAAGTACTTTGTCTTAAAGTTTGTTCTATAATCTAGGCATTTTGAATAGGAATACGGCTCTAAGATAATACATAAACGTAGTCGTAGTAAGGTCAAGTGACACACAGATACTTCCCTTTACATAGAGAAGAACGTTGAATAAATTTTCAAGAGTTTCCTTCCTCAATGCTTCGAACTTCTTAACTATAATATAAGTTTAGCGAGCCCTCGAATTATCTACGAAATATTAGACTGAACAACTATGAAATTTATAAACTTAAAAATAATATTTTAAAACAGTTACTTTTAAAGCAAATAGTTTTACAACCACCGCATAGACGCGTACTAAACTGTCAGCTCACTTTGACACAATTTGTAAAGCACTTCGCATGGAACAGACAGAGCAATTTTCTGCCAAAGGTGAGCTTAGGACGCGTGAATTAATTTCCATTTTAGAACTTCAAAATATTTTGGATATTTTAGAAAATAGTACCGATAATGTCTTAGAGCTATTCTATGGGACTCAAGCATATCCATCAAATATTGTTAAGTTTTACCAGACCTATTACATCCATATATATGTTTTTATGTTTATTTATATATGAACTGCATATATTCTTGAATTGCTAAGTTATTTGTTGCCGTGGTCTGTTTCAAATATTAATACTTAAAAGCTGTATTGCCATCATGCAAATCAGTACTTAATCCAAATCGGTACTTTTAAAGGTTTTAATGATAAATAATAGAAACATTAACTTTTGATTGTCGGACTGGATGAAATCTTCATTTTTGAGTTTTCACAAAAGCACTATTTTAATATTGGTGTTAACGAAATACGTTAAACCAATTTCTTATACACAAATATGTATAAAGTTCAAAATTCTGTTGAAAGCTTTACTATAGTATATTTAGAGACTGTAACTATGAAAAATGTACTGAGAAATGCTTCAAAGATGTTTCATCAGTGCAAAATAGTGATATATAAGAGTTGTCCGGTCGATCCGCGGACTGTACCTAAGGGGATGCGAAGGGGAAGGGGTTTCAGTTACTTCAAAGCTGACAACGCTATTTATCTTTACTGTGATGTCGATAAGGCGTACGAACTCTAACCAGTGAATTATTGAGTGTATGTGAGACGCCATATACGAAGTGTGTTCAAAAAGTATCGCGAATTTTGAATTTTCGCGGGTTACCAAGATACGAGTATATTCGAATTTCGAATTTTTTGTGGCGTTATGTTGGTACTC
>JAOSYY010000005.1:834410-885133 GCA_025727935.1 Hebomoia glaucippe
TGTATAATATCTCATGGGGATTACTTTGAAGGGGACAAAATAGATATTCATGAATAAATAAATAATTTTTGAAAAAATACAAAATTCGCGATACTTTTTGAACACACCTCGTACAGTTCATGTGAAGTGCAGTTCTACTAAAACCGTCAGGAAACTTTTGACGGGCCAGTTGCTATAACATAATCTAATATTAAACCAGCAAGTTTATCTTTCCTGCTAAAAACTATTTATTTTTCTTAAATTAATACACAATACATTTTATTTTGGTGCGTTTTAATTTGAATTTTTAATAAAAGTATTATTAATAAATGTATGAAATTGACGATATTGGAAAATGCAATACTATAACAGCACATCAACTATAACTAGGAAAAAAGGCATTAGTTCTTTAATATAATCACTCGGAAGCCTGTCTTATAGACGAGGTGTATGAATATTGTGCTTTCTTATAACATTACTTTATGGGTAATTTATGTCCGTACGTGTTGGTGACTGCAAATCGCACTTAAGTGGAAAACAGCTTTCTTAAATGTTTTAACGCTTGCAAATTCCCACGCATTCATGTTTAAACTAAACAAGATGTATAGAATCCTTAATTGTACTATAATAAAACGTGTGAAAATATTATTGAAAGGTGCCAAAAGTTTTATATTTGAAAATATTTAACAAAACATTTATTAATGTAAACATAAAATCAAAATTAGGACTTACAATAATTTTCTGGATCACCCCACGAACAATCATGAGTGATATTAAAACTGTCGTTTTGATAATAAATTACCTTATCACAAAGTAAACGAGTGGAGATTTAAACAAGAAACAAAATTCAAACGGCACTTGTTGATCGAAGAAAAGAAATACTTTGAAAAATCTTTCGGATAATCTGCTATTTATATTCAATGAGATCAAAAATAAGTGGATAAATAGAATGAAAAGCGCTATCTCCTGAACTTCGTTACTTTATCTCAATAAACGGTCGGATTGCAGCGCGTTCAACACTTGAAAAGTGCTTTTTGATGAGTTTCTAAACGAAATAAATCCGCGCTTAATCGGCGCGTTTATGCGCCGGCCCGCTGGTGCCGCTCTTGCTGACAGAAAAACAGAACTAATCCAAACTCGACAATAATTACGTATGAAAATAACTACTTCAGACATATTATGTAACTATTTGTATAAGAGCTTATTCGAGTTAAATATTAGGAGATGATCACGACAATCGTTTGTTATTACTAGTAGATAATACTTACGCAACATGAGAACAATAAAAACATAATGTAAAGTTAAAATTAGCGGAACTCGACCCCCTGACCACTCGATGCAACGTCAGTTGAATTTTCAATTAGCCCGATGAATTCGCAACGTAAAAATGCTAACAACCTGGTCCTTAACCAGGACTTTTTAAAGAGTGAGACAAAATAAGTGGGTGGCGGCACTGCGCTCTCGATAGTGTTACTCGTGACGTCACTACCTCGCGTACTCATACCCCTAAGTCGAATGATGCAGACGGCACATTATAAATAAGGAAAATCTGGAGCGACTTTACTTCCGATGAAAGCCATACCAGCTATCAATTTACGGGTGAAAGATGAACGTGTAGAGTTTTAAACTCAAATGTTGTTCTATAAACTTATTTATTTATAAACCTTATACGTAATATATCATGATTACAGCAGTAAGTGTGCCACGACGAACAATTAATATTAACTTTTAGCTCCCAGTAAGTAATAGCTTCACTTAAGCAACACGCACTGAATAGTACATGTACGTCCCGCAGTAACGGAATTGGCATTTATGATGATATTTTTTTATGAAACCTCGCTCGTGGGCAGAACCGAAGATGAGCCAATATAATTTAGATTTGCAGTCGGTAACACCTTCCTGAATTATGACCACACACAACTTCATCAAATATATGAAAGAATGTCAACTAAATCTTCTTTATAAATAAACATGTGGTCTCAATAAAAGCGAGACTCCCGAACCAGTCGGCGGGATTACAGGGCATTTGAATGAAATGTTCGCGCGGAGGGACCCAACTGTCCTTTTCGCGTATTGATCCGACAAACAGAAGGTTCGCAGCCCTTCTCGGGGCTTATCTGAAAGAAACTAACATAAACACATCTCACTAAGTATAACTTTGATCAGGGCTTCGTAATGCCCTTTCGAATCTCGCTCTAGGCTTTGGGATTTTTCAAAGATTTGTACGGACTTGCGTTTATTAATACTTTTATTGTTGCCAATAAATTGATATAAAATAAAATCTATACAAACGAGCGGAAACCTGTGACGTGAGTGGATTAAAGTCGAATAAGGAACTACTATATTATATGCTAATAGTTGGAACGCTATAGGTTAAGTCTACATTTGACTTCGTTATGCTACCATTAATCAAATTTAAAACATCTTCAATTCTGTATGTGTAAACAATTAAGCCAACCTTATAAACCTTGCCATATTATCACTTTGGAACCTCGAAAATAAATTCAAAAATACAAAGAGAAGGCACCGGCTGAAAGAAACATCAGTATTCATGAAAGAAACTTGGCACTGCACCGGTCCCTGCTTTCTTGAACAAAAAATATTTTACAAAGCGAAAAAGAAATTAAACCTTCACCGTACTTCATCAACTTGATTTCGAACTTGAGATGTAAAATGCAGATTTTGAGCCACTTGAGGTTAGACCCGAGGCTCCGGAATCCATTATCGGAATGCCTTAATTAGTACCATTTAGGGACAGGGGCGGGCTCCCCCGGGCGCTATAAATTACCCCTTTATATTCGGCTTTTAATTACTTCACGCCTCGGGATTACGTAAAAATCCTCGCAGTGGAAAATTATTTTGCTCGCGGCTCTCATGAAAACAAATTAATTTTAGTAAATGGTAAATAATTTGAGAGAAATTATTTTCTATTTCACTTTTTGGATGTTAAGAAACAAAATACCTAAGCAAAGTTTTACAATGATAAATTACCAAACACAAAATCTTAAAATCATTGTAGAGATGGGATATATCAGAAAAGTTACTCTTGTCATTAAGTAGAAATAAACTTTCCGTAACATTTAAACAGCTAAGTAAATTTTATAAGTAGTGGTTTACCAAAATGAGTCGGTACACAAACAGCAGAGAAACCGTAGCCTACTCGGGTCGAGCCCTGCTTGTGCGGAATGTAAGCAAAGGAGCGATATGAACATTTTGTAACAACCCGACGATTAGTTTCTATCTGAAAATTTAATTTCTCCTGCGATCGGTATTCTGTAGTAACAGGGTAGTTCGGTAACGGAGTGATGTTGTCTTTACAGTAGCGGTTTTGGTCTGTTTCTACATGTGGCCCAGATAATTTTACTACGTGTTCAATAAGTGAAGAATGATAAGATTGGATTCTATAAAATTATATTAGTTATGTTATCTATTATATGAGTTTTACTAACGTATTGTCGACTTAAGCGAAATCAATAATGCGAACGTTGTTATAAGTGTAAAAGTATGTCGCACGTGCGAGCGAAGCTGTGTCGTGCGCTAGTTCATCAAAGAGCGAATAGAATGAAGGCGCGGCAGTCTCGCTCGGTAAAACACGTTCCAAAAAATTACACACGTATTTCAGAACGAAAATAGCATTTAGAGAACCGTAATTCGCATCACGATTCAGAGGGATTTATTACGTTAAAAAACTCTATAGGTATTTCTATTTTAGCCCATTTACGCTATGAGTTATGAGTATTGATTCCTTTACTATTTTTTAAATATTTAGTAACGGGGGCATAGCTCAGATGGTAGAGCGCTCGCTTAGCATGGGGGCGGTACCGGGATCGATACCCGGCGCCTCCATTTTTTTGATTTTGATTGAATACTATAAGAATTTAATTTAACTATTTTGCTTAAAAGCTAAATACAAAATGTAGGTATTGTACATAGAAAGCAAAGGTTGCTCCAAATAAACACCATACGCACTATATGTACTGTCAGGTCGAACATAGTGTTTCTATAAAAAATTGTTTCGGTTTTCAACTAAATTGAATTTTTACATTTAATACCGTTTTAAGATCATATCGGCATGTATCTCAAAGCCGCTCTGAAAGCAATCATATTGTATTTCGGGATTCGTAATCCTGTAGTGTCCGTAAATATAGTTTGCATTTTACAATTTATCGAAGAGATACATTAACTTTTCAGATTTAGTACAAGTAATACATAAGAGCAAAACTATTAGATCCCAATATCTAGTATATATTGAAAAATATTATATGAGAAAAAGAAAATAAATTGCTAGATTATATTTATGGTATGCCTTTAAAGTAAGCCAATAAATAAACGATACATATTTTCTTTAGATAAGTTCTAACTCCATCACGCTGATACAAGTTAAAATACGAATTTCCATTTATGAATTACAAAAGTAAATTTAAATACATTTAATATGAACAATTTCATATTGGGGGCGTAGCTCAGATGGTAGAGCGCTCGCTTAGCATGCGAGAGGTACCGGGATCGATACCCGGCGCCTCCATCTTTTTTGGAATTAATTCAAATACATTCAATACCGTGACAGCAATATAGCAAAACTTGTTTTGCAAAAGTGTAACAAAGTGAAAGGAACTCAGACCGTATTATTATCTTTGGGTCGGTCATGACATTTATTACTTGAGCGAACACATCACATAAATGTAAACTTACACAGAACAACAATAAAACAAAATCAAGTTCAGTGGCCGAGAGAGATCGGGGTGTCTCTGCGGCGCTCGGCCTTAATCAGAGAGTAATTAAGCAAAATGGTACTCTGTACGAGTTGAAATAGCCACCCTTAAATTAATCGGAAACTAAACTTTTAAACGTACAGTCTAGCACGCCGACAATGGTCGAATATAAACAGAGCAGACAGAAATATATTTTCAATACAATATCCTCCAGGGCTTCAAACAGCACTTCAGTTCGACGTACATAATAGAGCCGGTCAATTATAGAGCACTTGAGCCCTAGTGCCTGTCGCTGCGTACAGCACATTATTTATTTGCCGCGAGAGATACCAGTTCAGTATCAGAAGTAATTATGAGAGCTGCTTTGACTACATGATTTCGTATTATATTACCTGTAACGTTTTATCGGTTTCTTTAAAGACAGACAACATGAAATTATAGTTAATTTCAGGCACATAACACCTTAATTTAAGCTACATTTTAATTAATTAATTAATTCTGATTTCAGTCGAAGTTCATGTTTGAGCTGTTCGAAAGATGCAGCGAAGGCTTGGAGCTTAAACTTACCGATCCCTTTCTACCAGGGAAACTGAAGAACACATCAGGTCCGTTCCTGTGAGGCATCTGCCGCAGCACGTTGAGTAGCTTCGCGGAATGACGGGGCTGGAACAGATACATATCTAAATGCTCAAGAACTAATAATATTACTTAGACATGATCACTATAAGGATCTTCGTAAGCAGTAGTCGGTATTGTTCCATTTTGATAAGATAATTGAGACGGACAGTCGAAGAGCAGACGTCTAGTAATTAATAGAATGTAAGCCAATAAAACCTTTCCAAATAACTAATTGTATCCTGTAAGTGCTCGGTTACAACTTACTTAGTATACGCCACAAATAATCAAGTAAATGTAAGAAATATTCTATTTTTTGTGATTTAATGATTACATTTCTTGGGCAATTATACCATAAATACGGTAATTAATGAATGTGTTTCCGTATCACTTAGTGATAATTAAGTGTTCAGTTCAACCGTGTGGCCAGAACAAACACTTACCTTGCGATTGTTTTACATTAATTAAATTAAAGTAATATCGCCAATGTATTGTTGGTTCTTACCAAGTAAAAACCCTTTATAGAGCCTACATCCTAACATATTCACTGAAAGAGAGAAAGCTAGGGATATTTTACAGAATAATGTTTAATTTGATTCGAAATTCAAAGTGAGCATTTGCCAACTAAAATGAATAAGAATATACACGTTTGGGTTACATTGGGAAACGTTACTAGCGTTAGAATTTCAAACGGTAACCGCTGATAATGCGAATTATTTATGACTAAACGTCAATTCATACAATTTCGTCGCGTCCTGACCTCTTTCCGTGTTCGGGTTAGTGAACAAGAATGGAAATCGTCCATTAATTGACCGCAAAATTCAGTATTAATATACCTTTCAATTTAAAAGAAATATTTTATACAGTACTCCAAATTATTACGTGGATTCGCCTGGGTGGAGACGCGAATGAAACGTTAAAAGTTTGGATATTTTATTGTTTACTATAATTGATATTCGATAATTATCTTTGTTGTGAAATTTTCTTTGCTAATTTCTCATTATCACTGTTTAATCCATATAGCAGTCCGGCCCAGACCCGAGCAATAATTCTCAGCGAGCTTGAACATTTGTAATCCATATTGTACATCTATAAACAAGATAAAGCCAGTTGCATTCGAGCCAGCAGATAAATTCCGCAGCCTCCCCCGCATTGGCGACTTCACAGTACTAGGGCAACATGAATGCGAGAATATCACGCAACCCGGCTAAATGCAATGCCGCAATTACAAGTTCACTTGCATCGCCACAAGAATGCTTTAAATTTGCATTCGTGATACTGTGCAAGCGTTAATTAAACGACAACTCCTCGATATTTATGTCAGTCGGATATCAATTGACATTTTGGGTGCCCGTTTATTAACAAAGGCTTTGTATACACGTCGTTTTTACTCACCCATTTTCCGTTTACTGCTTTCATAGCATTGAACAGCTGTTTGAGCTCCTTTACGGTGACACTGTAGCTGGCCAGCACACCCAGCATCTCTATTAGTAAGTCTAAAACAATATTATCAATAGATATTATAGTTTATTTGGTTTGTCAAGCTTTGAAAGTAATAAATATATAATTTAAAACATTCACACGACTCCGAAAAGTCAATAGCTATTATTATCGTATAAAATATTGATCATTCACTAAGAGCTCTGTAAACATGCAAATTGTTGATTTGCATAATGAAAACCGTAGTTGTCGTATTGCATTACAGTTCGTCGGCTCCGGAGGCCGAGCCCGGGGCCCGAGCCCGTCTAAGGGTACATTTTAGCGGCTCCTCAGCGTATTAGCAATTCGTATCGAATTAATAATTCAAGCATCAAAACAGTGAACGTGAAGCAGTTGCCGTTGTAATGGAATGTTACGCATCCAATTGAAGATCCCTTACTTCGTTCTCCACTGAGATTTATACATTGCACTGATACAAGGCCCCGCCGAAGTTGATTTATTAGTTATTTGATGGTAAAGTCATACTATGACATTAAATTTATAATAGATAAATGGACATCTTTTTCATAACTGTGCCTAATTTTAGCCAAATTGGTTACAAAAAGGTAACAAATAAAAGTTTTAATTTTATTACAATTATATTTTGTTTAATTTTTAAACTGATATTATTCTAGTAATTACTTTTTGGGACTTAGGGGAACGTCAATATAAGCTTTGAGATAACAATGGAATAAAGGAAATGAAATCAGTGAACGCTTTGGATTTAATTCGCTGACATTTTAAATTAAAGCTCATAGTATTAGGTGTTACATTTATCTCGTCAACTTTCATTGCACGATGTTAATTGGAACTATTCAAACAATTTAATATTATTTGGTTTCGAAATTAACTATATTACATGTAATTATAACATCATCGCCACTAGATTAAGTGTCTACTAATCAATCGTTATGTTATATAGCTAGTGTTTTGCATGTATTATTTTACTAATTCATAAATGTACCCCAAAAATACTACAACACATAACAGAAGTTGAAAAATATCTAATTTTCAGTGGTTTGTCAATTTAATTTGATTTTATAGTGTTATACATGCGCGATACTTAAATGTAAGCACACATATACATAGGATCTTATTCAGCGAGTGCCCATCACTATCTAATATGACAGCAGTCAAAAGCTTGTTCAAAGGAACCAAAAAAGGTTTAACAATCTAAATCTACAATCTATAAGAGCTTTTAGAAGGACTTTATAAAGTATACAATAGAGTTGGGTCCGGCGCAGTTCTCAGCCCTCTCCGGAGGCTGTGTGGACGTGATCTATGGGTGAGCACGTCCAGCTAATAAAAGCCTATTCATATACGTTAAGAATAGCCTATTACGGCACACCTTACGGGCAACTAGAGATTTATATATATTATATCCGCATCATGTTAATTGTAATATCATCATAAGTTTATTTTATTACATCTATACTTGACTACTGAAAGCACTGTTGCCTTGATAATTTATTTCTTTTAGTGTCTAAATAATCTCTACAATAGCACTTTTCATTCCCGACCAAAAATTCACAAATTATCGAAGGTTTCCTCGCTCGTGAACGTTAAATATTATGATAAAATTTCACGATGAATCAACAAACGATCTCGGTCCTGATGATTGAGAACGCGGAAAATACATCGCAATTTCCTTTTCAAAAGGCTTTTTAAATAGTTCATTAGCAAAACCAACAAAGTCCGTTCATTAGAAATACGACAATATTATAATTCAAGGTTGACTGAACAAAATAAAATCGCATGAGACTTCGGTTATATTCCATTTAAGTACATATGAAACAAGCGAGAAAGACTTTTTCCAATATCGAAATTGAAACAGTGTCGCAGTGAGTATTTGTATTGGAACATATTCTTGTATATACAAAGAATATATTATGATTTCTGATATAATGGTTCTTTATCTTATTCTTATCAACAAAGGTGCTATATTAGCGTTTTTTTATGAAATTCTATTCTGAAGTTTCTTATATTCCGAAAACTTGTTTACGCTATAGCAGCTCGATAGGATACCTTGTTTTATGAATATAATAATAAAAATAAATTCAGTAAGTAGACATAATTATGTCGACGCTTGTATTACACAATACACGCAAAGTAGAACATTATCGCGACGTCACCTCGCGGCGTCGTAACGAGGAATCTCTTAATCTGAGCGGAGATCCGAAAGCTTGTGGCTTTCGCAAAATTCCCATTTCGTTTAAACTCAGCGATAAAGAGATTTATGTTGAGACGAATGAAATTCAAAGCGTGCCTTTAAGATAACAGCTCTTAGGAATTTGTCGAGGTCGGCGCGGCCCTGTAATGTACTTACACCCGAGGGCTTAGCTGTAGATGAAATGTATTTAGTTACGTGTGCAGAAATTCTAAGTTGCGTCGCGAATGTCCCTGAGCTTTACGACGATTCCTACGATTAAACTAAATTTACTAGGTGGACTTGCGTAATGCTGTCTATGGTATAAATTTTACTTCCCGAGGGAAACAGAAGGTTCCGCAGTAATAGAGGTACCCAGTCTCAATATGTTATGTTTTATGTTATGTTCATCCTACTGAGAAAATAAAAAAGCATCCTGCGTCCGGCGGCACTCGACTAATGGCGACAGTATTGTTTCAGACGTAATCCCGGAGTCGCCGAGGTGACTAATCCCGGTATAATCCCAGAACAGTGCGGGATTGAAACCCGCCGAGTTAACCGCGGGAATTACTGGACTCAAATGCTTTATTGTATTTCTGTATTAAATTAAGTTTCCGCTACAGTCGCTCGCAGTAAGCCACGCTGCTTTGTTTCTTGTTTCTAAATCGACGCGAAAATTGTTTAATATTTGCCACGCGCCTCTAAAAGTTCATAATTTCACAAATGGTGTCGAAATTAATTTAAATTTTTGACAATGTTTAAATAAATTACAGCGCAGACGCTGCGTATGGATCTCGTTTAGAAAGTTCATTCTTTACACAATATTGTTTGTATTATAATTAAGTTGGTAACAACAGCGCCATCTGTTAGGTCGCAATCGGCGTCCAACTAGACCATTATAAATTTGTTAGAAATAAATATATGTAATTACTTGGCAACCATATATAATAGTAACTTCAAATATTATAATATAAAAGAGATTTTTTCAGGCGCGGCTTCTATGTGAAAATTCTACAACATTTACCCTTTAAAGTCTCGACGATTCATAAATATTTAAAGCCCGTCATGGTGATGAGGTCAAGTTGATTTAAGTTAGACCAAAAGTAAACAACCACACAGCCGCTCTCCACTGCCGCAGCGACCGCCGAAGTTGTCAATAGCATAATTATTTTTGAGCTTCAATCGTAAGCGTTTTTATCTAATATAACCATACAATACTAGTTTGAATAGATTATTAAATTTACTTGAAAATAGAAAAATATAGCGTTATAGGTTATGACTAAAAATCTGATTAAACATTCATTAACGTAACGTATTGTTTGATATTTATGTATTTGCACCAATTACGTGCAATTGTTCGACACATATTGAACAATAGGTGCAAACAAGGAGTCCGCCCGCCTGCCCGCCTTGCCCGCCTACGCTTTTGTCCGAAATTAAACACAACAATATGCGGTTTAACTAATCATCTAGCTCTCCAATATTTGCCTACGCGCTGCCGTTTCATACATTTGTATTGTGCGACGCCATACAGCTCTGAGCTGTTTTAATGTAGAATATTATCAATATATTTTTTGATATTATTGTTATTAATATTTACTTGGTATATATACAACATATACTTTCTTAGAGATTCAATTGTATTAATAAACTCTAAGTAAGCTATTTCAACTAGTTGTCCCTATACATTGTTTTATCGGCCAATATAAAAATTTTGAGATTTCCAAAATTGGTCCTAGTTGGAGGCGCCGGGTATCGATCCCGGTACCTCTCGCATGCTAAGCGAGCGCTCTACCATCTGAGCTACGCCCCCGATGAGAAATTACTTATAAAATAAATACACAACGAAAAGGCCTTATATCTCCAAGGCGATGCGTAAAAGTCGAGTACGTGACACGATAACGGTTGCGCGGCCTTTCACTTGGTGCGTGTAGCGCTCGGAGTTGCGGGGACAAGTAATTCCAATGTCAGGGACGAATATATGAAACATATGAAATATGGGAAACATTAAAAGGTTCTTTGGAAAAATCGACGTGATCGTTAAAGGATCATGTCGAATATATGTTTAAAAACGGGTAATTTTTATAATACTGTAATTACCGAATTATGCTATGGATTTCCTTAGATATTCATTTATTAAGAGATAACCAAGCGGTTGATGGGGTTCGGTTAAAAGACAACGGTTTTAATCTTTGCTTCGCCAATAGCAGAAACATAGTCATAGCTCATACTAGGACGGTAAGTTATATGGAACTACATGAACGACCTAATAAGAATACAAAAGAATATTAATCTAATTAGGATTTTCATTGAAAATTATAAATTTTAATGCTTTTTTTGTGATAAAAAGGCAAACGAGCATACAGTTAGTTCACTTATATTAAGCTATTTCTGTCGCCCATGGACACCTCCAAGATCAGTAGATCTAGAAGATGCGTTGCCAACCTTAAGGCCTTATTTTATTATTTCGAGGATTCGGAAATTCATAGTCTATAATCAAAACACGCATAGCACGACTTTTCCATATGTTTTAACTTTTCAGCCTTTTTTAAATATTGCTCAATATTTAGTTTTAACCATCCTTTTATCACAACGAAGATAACACTACAATATTTATTCAAATCAAGCCGTTCTTACTCTTCAGTAAGGTCTAATAAACGTCATAAAATAAAACTACCTTATATCATCTGTCGACTTATAGAATTGCGTTATAACAATACAAAAATAGTTCACTTGGAGGCGCCGGGTATCGATCCCGGTACCTCTCGCATGCTAAGCGAGCGCTCTACCATCTGAGCTACGCCCCCGGTATGAGAATGACTTGAATATATTAACAATATTACATTAAAACATGGCCTGAACACTGGGGAGATTCGGCGTGTTACTACAAGACGTTACTTCAGCAGAGGTGTGATGGTACATATAAATAACAGTACCCCTAAGTATCAATCACTTTAGTTTTTTTTTGTATTAACGATGATATTGAAATAAAAGCGTAATAAGCCTTATAACACTAACCTGTGTAAGTTTACACACCCTCGGTACAGCCGTTTCACAGATTAAGCAAAACAATCACACAAGCGAAAATTCTATGAATTCCTTGTTCTATACATTATTATATACGATGGAAGAAGCTGTTATTTTCATAGTACGAACATGCGGTTTTTTTCAGGCAGTCGAGTAGATTTTTTTAAATTATGGGTGGATCTAGGACTAAACCAAAGAATCGGCAAAAATGTCGAAGCTTTTGTGGAATTGTGTTAGATTATCTCAACTATGAAGTAATTCAGTACACAGGTCTTTGTCACCCTATACAACTTGTACCCAGTCATAATCAGAAATACAAACTGCTCGTGTGCCTCCACTTATCTTAAGTCGCTTGCCATTAAGATATATTCTGACATAATTTGAAGGAAAGGAAGTGCAAGTATACGCTTATAAATTTAAGTAATATAGTTTGTATTTATAGTATTAAGCATTCAACTGACTGCTTTGCGGTTTATAATCTACTGCAATTTCTAATATATTATTAAATTGGCACACCTTTGTAATGTATTATTATAAGTAACCTAAATGTTGTGTACACACTGCACCTATACTTGTAGTCTTTTATGAAATGTAAGTACGAGTACATATATTGTACTGCTAATGTATAAATTAGTTATTGTTTGTATATTTTATATTTTCGTTTAAGTAAAATATAAAAATTATACATATATGTACTTATTTTCTTTTTTATCATAAGAACCTGAAATATAAAGATTCCAAAAAGGTTCTAATTGGAGGCGCCGGGTATCGATCCCGGTACCTCTCGCATGCTAAGCGAGCGCTCTACCATCTGAGCTACGCCCCCGACATATTGTTAACACGAAAAATAAAACTGATCCCTGATCTGTTACATATAATATCAATTAACTTAACAAGATCATAAAGTAATAAATGAATTATCGGTTTCGAAACAGCGATCTTTAGATAAATACAGCGATCTATATATATACTAACGATCAGATAAGAAATATATTTATTATTAATTTATGTGACATTCCAAACAATAAATGATAAAGTGAGTTTGTTATTCAGAATTTCTTGTGTAAATCGCTAAACCGACCTTAGTGAATTTTAGTATACATGATGTTTGGAGACTGCTCTCGAAAACGAAGACAGGTGATAGTACTAATGACACCTTTGATGAAGGGACGGAATAAAATTCGATCCTGACTAAAAAAAATCATATTTTTAAATCGTTTTACTAGCGTTATTTTATTCCATCATGTTAGTCCAGCTATTTTTGTTATCATGCTTTATTGCTGATTCCTTTTTTAGTAAAGTGATATATATTTTATGAAACTATCGTCCCATTTAGTTGTACTTACAAGATGGAGCGTAAATAAAGGTAATAAAAAGTGTTAAAATATTTTTTTTTCAGTCTGGATCGATTTTTTCCATCCCTACATTAAAGGTGTTATTAGTACTGTCACCCATCCTTGTTTTCGGCAGCAGTCCCCAAACACCTGTATAGAATAGGAAAGAGATTTTGGTAGTGGAAATAATTTTATATAAAACGTCTTATAACTTATAATTCTGAATACACGCTGAATGAAACGGTGGAGAGGACTGCGGTGTTTGTGTTTAATAAACGAAAATCAATGTTTGTCCTCGCTATATACTTAAACTATTAGTCCGATGTGATGAATGAGTAAGGCTATTCTTCGTATATATGTATGTATATTAACGCATTTAATAAAGACGGTACAATTATGTAACTAGTCTAACACATCTCTTTTGAAATTCTGAAATTTATAAAGCAAAAAGTTGTATAACTAAAAATTCTTTTAAGCGGTATTATTGTTAAGTAGAGCAATAACGTAACAGTTGGCTTCGTTCTTTATAAGATATCTTTTAACAATAATATTCAGATTTTTAATTTATATATACAACGGGGGCGTAGCTCAGATGGTAGAGCGCTCGCTTAGCATGCGAGAGGTACCGGGATCGATACCCGGCGCCTCCAACTTCTTTTTTATTAGAACTTTTATCACAGATTTTATAACATTTTGCTCGATCCTTATTACCTAACTTCATTTATTTCTGATACATTATTAAGTGTGGTGGTGGTGGTGTGGTGGTGGATACATATCTTATATATATATATATAAAGTAATTATAAAATACATAAATCAACCATAATAAAAAAAGGAAGTCTAGTAACGTTCCAAAAATTTAATAACTGTCCTCATTTGTCGAATTAAAGTCAAAAGCTATCCTAATTAAAACCTGCAGAAACACTATGGTGAAATTTTTTCTAGGCACAGAGTCTATGAAGATTTTGTATAAAGCCAACACTAACGATAAGTTTACTGAACTCCCTTTATTTATGATGCCTTAGTATTCATGAGAAACGCGCAACCCTTTCAATCCACGTGAAATGCATTCCTTCATTTTTGGAACATCCTGAGATTTCTTTAAAGGAACATATTTTGTCACAAAAGGGCCAGTTCAGACCTTTTTCAGCTTGTGAAATATCTTCCGTTTCTCTGCTAACTTGGTAGTCGTGAGAAAGGTCTATTTATTTAATTGGATCCCATGTTAAAACAGGTATTAATATCATAAATAAATAATGTAGCATGGCCATTTTCTATATACTAAGTGCTTCTTTTGAGTATTTTTTAATGAAAGCAGAGCAATTTTATTTAGTACATCCATTATCGAAATCTTAATATACCGCGACACATTGACCCCGTTCGCTTGGATATAACGAGGGAAATAAAAAGCAAAATCAAAAGGGTGCTGTTACCAGGGCGTCAGAAGAACACAATAGGTTAAGATGTGATACACATCATATGTAGGGCAGGTATTTTTCATCGGCAGCTAGCAGTAGATAGGCAAGGCAGCGTTAAGTCTACGATTAACATTTGAATCTTAGAGCCAGTAGCAAAACAGTAAATAATAAACTATGTACGCACTTCCTAATAATAAGGATTTGTATTAGAAACAATCTGCATATTTATTTAAGCAAATAAGAAAAAAAAATAAATAGAAGTATCAGTAATTGTTTCATGATAGTTATCAATAAACTTCAGTCTAATACAATCCTTGGATGTTTATTGAAACTTATGAATTCATTGAACAATAAAGTAATTCAAACGTCATAAAAATCATGTAGTAAATAAATATAATATTGATTTTTTTATAGCTACAATCACAATAGTAAAAATAACAGATGTAATAACAAATTTCCGCGCCAATATGATTATACCGTTACAGGTCGCGGCGCACTGGATATCGCAGTAAGGGCCACTTTTGAAAAAGCTTGTGAATGCGGAGATCATTGCCGAGAACGTACTTAATCTCATTTTATATTTTAAAATATAAAAAAAAACAAGAGTGATTGTAGTTGCAACTACAATCATCTACTGGTACATACTCGCATTCATATGATACACATAATATTTTTAAATTCCAATGAAGATTTTTTCTTATGTCTTTAATAGAGATTTAACATTAATAAGCTCGATTATCATATTATGACTACGTCTTCCAAATAAAACAAAATATAGGCAAAATACGCTGTTCGTTTAGCAATTATTTATTTCCTTATTATGTTAACTAAAATCATACATACATATTTACTACATAAATAAATAATTGTGGAAAAATGAAGACGTAAAGTTTTCTTGCACATTTCTTAATATTCCCAAAAGCACCAGGCTCGGTGAAGTAATTTGGATGTAGGAAGGGATTTACAAGAGGGTGCTTTGTAAAAAACAAGTATGAAATTCAAATCTTCTGATAAACGTTTCCAAGAAGGGTGTCGGTCCCTTGATAGGCGTGGATATTAATTACACGATTTCTACTAGGGTATCAGAACATACCCGAAGGCCTCTCATATATGACATAATAAAATTCTGGTTTTAGCTGTTACTATGCTTTCCTCAATTTGAATAATAATAATTATAATTGCGTATACAATTAGCATAAAACATCGATAACGAATGTAAACTTTCGTCATGTGAGGCGCTTGTTAAATAAATTAAACGCATTATAATGGCTTTACAGAGCTCCTTGCAAAAGATCTTAGCAATGAAATAATATCCACTTTTGGTTAGTGCAGTATGAGCCTTGCTTCGGTACATACCTGCCACGACAGTCTCAGCGCGCGGCAGGCGTTGCAGAACGTGATGTATGAGTCCCACGTCAGTGCAGGCCTGCAAGTTGCGCACACTCTTGCGCAGAATGGCGATGAACACCGACCATATTTCCGCCTGCAAAATATATATGTTTAAGCACTTGTATTGAAATATGATTCTAAATATTCGTCAAGTACACTATAATTTCGATTTATAAGGCTTATTCTCGTAAATCGATTAAGTATTAGAGCTTTAAATTTAATATTATGTAAATATATAATATGATATATTATTTTAAATGAATATTCCACGCACGGTGTACGGAAGGCAATAGCAGTTTTGAGTTATAATAAAATATTTTAATTAACGTTAATAATTCTCTGACAGTAAATTGGTTTAAAATACAACTGTATTTTGTACTCGTTTTCAATAATCGCCAACTTGACCGATATCAAAATTATTTTTGCTCAAATAGGCACATTGTTAACTTAAAAAGAAAGCAAAGTACAAAAATCAAATAAACGTAAAAGAAAAATCTCAGAGCTTCGTTCGGTATGGATCAAAATATTTTTTTTATAGACAATTGGAAATGTAGCAAAATTAATTGCTCTGAGGGATATCAACGTGGTTTAATTGACAGCTTTTGGTCATCTCATTTCTTCAAAAAGAAAGGTTGACAGTCCAACGAACTTCGAAAAACAATAGCGAGACGCTAACATGAGTATGTAACGAAGGCATTTGTAATTTCATTTGAGAAGAAGACATCCCTATCCTCGGCGATTTAATCTCGCTGAGATTACGAGACATTCACTGCAATTTTATTTCTTTAGCTGCTTTTATTATATCCAGAAGATACATTTTTGAAGACTACTTTTTTGTGAAAACCTCTATGATCCAAATTCTGAGTTACTATACATACTTTCTAAGTTGGTCAATGTATCGGCTAAAATAATATAAAGAAAAATGAATATATTATTTATCTATTAGTCACAATGTGAAGTTTCACCGCTGTTAAAATGTATGGCGTGTGAAATGTATCTGCTATGAATATCTCCATAATCACATCGACAATTCAAACTGTTGGAACACATCACTATTGTGCTCACAAACAGGACAAGAGAAGTTTTCTAATTAGAGAACGGCAACTAGCAAGCGACAATAAAACATTCTGTCTCGTTTGCGCCGCGTTGACCATTCGCCCACGACCGCCTGCTTTATACATATACATATTATGCAATATTGTTACATTATACCTAATTATTAAACAGTATTTCACAAATTGAATGCATTTAGCAATATGCTTAAATGTTGGATCAGAAAATTTCCGTCACTAATTTATCGCATATATATTATGAATTGATCATATATTATACTTAACTCGCATGTTATATTATGTAACAAAGTATTGTCTTTGGTTAAGTTTTTTTAACGTTTATTGAGGCTTTAATTCATGGTTATGAAGAGCCTTTTAAAGCCATTAGTGCGATGCTTTAGCTGAAGAATGAGGGGTCGTTGAGGGGCACTGTGCTCTTGTTTCATAATTTAGAAATATTTATCAAAAGACATAAGACAGTCGAAGGATAACTTTTACAAAAATTAATGGGTAAAAGATTAATGTGGAACATGTTTTTATAATGGGAACGAATAAATCAAAAGGAAAGCTCCCTTAAAAACATGTCCTCGCAAGGCACAACGTTATATCAGCAAAACCTTAATAAGATGAGTCAGGAAAATCCCGCAACGGCGGCTCTCATCAATCTTCTGGCATAACTAAGATTACTTGACGAAAAATATTGTTGATATCTTAATAAGTTATTTTTAGAGCCTTTAACCGTCGAATTAACCCTATCTATTGGCGTAGTATACCATTTATATTCCAATTTGCAATGCTTCCCAATATCCCATGTTATAATATGCCTACAATGCGTCATGTTCCTTACCATATTATTTTTTGTTATCATATTATTTGTTACATTATCATTAAAAAAATTCTATGCCGAGGAGTAAGTATATTTAGTATGTCGAAGTCAGAAATTCAGGTCATAAAGAAATGACATTCTACAGAGTCAATAAAATAAAACCTAAATAAGAGCCGAAAATAACTTAAGAGTTACAATTGTTCAACATTAGTACCAGAGCAACAGAAATGTAAGGAAATGTAATCTTTAAGGCAGTCATAAAATGAGCAAAAGCCAACGAAGAACACAAAACCTTAAAAGGTTCTGTCCCTTTGAGATAAAAATAAATAACACGATCGTAGAAACCGTAACGAAAAATTTCGTGGGAACGTAACAACTAGCTGTGTAAAAATATAATATAATACCATAAACATATTACGTGTACGTAGTTTAGAAATTGCCATTTATAGTTCATAAACAATACATCAAAATATTTTTTGATAGTCATACAAATATTTATATTGTGGCATAAAGAATTGATAAAATAGTTTTCTTTCAAATAAAATATATTCGTATAAAAGATTGACATTAATCATAATATTAATAAATTTATTTATGTAGTTTACTGGTATGGTCGGTCGCCTTATACATATACATATATAAAGGAAAATTACCCCTATGGTTTTATAATACTAGGCAAACATAAAAATAAAAGCGACACTTGGCAAATTCGATGGGGTTGCTCAGAGCCAGCGTTCGTTGAAGGGCAACTGTCAAATTGATGTGACGCGCCCTTTGTTTCTGCCGGTTTTGGTATTTTACTGACATCTTACAATTAGTAGCTAGCAGCTGTTAAAATGGTTTCGTCGATAAGTTTTATTAATGAAAGTTGCTTAAAAATATTCTCTACTTATAACCAAAAGAGCAACCGATGACAGGCAACAATGTAAAGGTCACATAAAGATTAGTAATACAATACGATATTGACGCACCTGAAGACTTGGTGGACAGTGGTCGAGCAACTCAAGCATGTGCTGAATGTTCTGGGCATCCTGGATCACGAAGTTTAGTTCCATGTCGAACTCGCCTCCGACCAACTGAAACAAATCACTCATTAATTTTGGAAGTAACTTCAATTTTTATTACATAAAATCTCACTTATATATCATGGGTAGATAATTTGACTTTGTTCCAAAAATCAATTTCATTAAAAAAATACTTTATACACCAACGGTTTAAACATTGGCTGTATCTTGAAAGTCAACATACAAAAGAGTCTTGTGCCGTCGTCATGTTCGACGGACATTCAATTTGCACGATCGGTCAATCTCTTCATAGAGTCTAATCGCCTGGTGCCGGAGGCCCTTTGTGTGGCTTAACAATAGCCCCACTATGAAACATAAAAAATAACTTCTATTCCCGGTACATACTTGTACAACAAGAATAGTAAATAAAACAATTAATTAAAAATATATATTATACTGACCATAATTATATATTAATACAATAATAAAAAATGCTTAAAATTCGTATTTAAAGTTACCAAAATATACGTGGTATAAATAAACATTATCAAAATAACGTTACCAAATTACTCTCAATTCTTAAAGTTCATAACAATAATAAATGAATGTATATTGTATTGTATTATTTGTATGTGACTTTCATTCATTTTTGGTAGCCCTTATAAATTAGCATTAAACCGTTTGGAATACTAGGAGCACATGAACTTCAAAGCGTTGTAAGGTTCATAAACATTACGACCCTTTTATATGCCATAACGGGGGCGTGGCCCAGAGCCTCTAGGCGTCATAAAAAGCAATGCCCCACAGAGAAACCTTTTGCTTTGAGAACAGAAGGTAAACAATATTTAACCCTCTATGACCAGGAATTTATAAAAAATGTAAGGGACAGTTTTTGATAGGTTAACGCAGTGTAATTACAATGCAAACATAAATAATGTATAAACATAGACCGCGTTAATATTTCAGAAATGGTGACCTACTTTACTTAAGGATTTTTCTATACAAAATAGCGTCATTGACACTATTTTGGAAAGGGGCCGATTATTATTGATCGTAAAACTACCTACAAACCCTACCAAATTTTCTTTATACAGGTCCAATTATGTATTATTTTTTAAAATTCGTAATTATTATTTAAATCTATTAACAACACCACATATATTTTATTTTACCTAACATAAAATGTCCTGACGTTATACCACAGAAGCCACATTAACATAGAATGTATGGAATGACTGTTTCATACGACGTACATACATATGACTACACCTGTCATCTGAGTTAATAATTTAATTGTTTTTCTGACCACTACAATTAATAACAATTGCGGAAACAAACAACTACACTACTTTGTCTAGTGATAACCATTCCGTTGGACGCGGAAATCCGTAAGCTTTTTCTAATCCCCTTTAATGTATAAATTTTTTAAATAAAACTGCATACATTTACGAACGTATAATGAATGTATTTGTATTCATGGTAAAAGCTTCAGCGCTAAGCAAGCGCATAACGTTGACCTTTCGACTGGAGCTCGTATTATAATGGTATTTATGAAATTTGATATTAAAGTTCACAACTTGATTCAAACGTAAATATTGCACACGTATGCGATCTGTAGAGTAGAAGTCGAATATTTTGCATTACAACGGCCACGTTAATTTGGAGAGTCGACGCCTTTACTTAGCTGCCGGGTCACGCGCCGCGCCTCTGTGAAATGGGAATGTAGATGTACATATTTCCTTCGTATTTACTGCCATTCAAAACATTATCTATACAACGGCGGTAAGGAAATAATATATTTGATGGTTTGCAACGTATTGTTAAATGTAAACCCAAACTGGGATAAACAATGATAATACGACGTTCATTAGTTTTATTTTCATCTGGTAAAATAAATCAATCATTGACGACAAGACTTACGATAAGAATTGGAATTTCAATAATTGAATTGCAATAAAGAAGTAATTTCCATATACCACATATTTTAAAAAGTTACTTACTTAACCAAAAGTTACTTTACTAACCAAAAAGTTACTTAATACGTACATTAAAGTACATAAATGTTTTCCAAGTATAGATTTAATTAAGTAATAATTGCTTCTTGGTAACGATATTATATAATAAGTACGGTTGGTATATTTAAAAAGAACTACAATAATGCGAGCCGGCGCGGAGCTTCGTTCAGCCAATCGTTTCTTAGTATCGAGTATCTAAGGGTTGACTATTGTTGGGAACCCCTTTTATTTTGAATTTAATACCTGTCAAGTTATGTAATCCTGGTACTACGATTAGATATTTTGGAAGATATACATACACGCCCGTATTATACGTATGTGTAGGGTAGGGTAAGACTTACTGACTTCTTCGCTAGAGACTTCTTCGCTAGATTGAGAAGAAATTGCACAAAAAAGAATTTGCAAAGAAAAACATAGCGTTTTTAAGAAATGAAATAAAAGTTTTTCTGTATTTAAAGACCTATCCTTTAATATCAATAAATCGAAGTTTTATAACAAAAATATTTTTAAATGAATCTAAGTCAATAGGCTAAAAAATGTAAATGAATCAACATTCTTTTGAATATGCTAATGTTAAAAGATTTCGGTAGTGTATTTTTTAACTACTACTTTTTGTTACAACAATAAAAAAACGCGGACTAAAGTTGCAAAATCGATTTGTACCAGATTTCTGCAATAAATATACTAGGGCAGCATATTGCATTCGGAGTTCTATTTTGCAAAATGGATGCTGCAGACCCCCGTGGTTAGGGCGAGATGAGAAGGGTGCAAGCCCCAAGTCCATAGTGACGTCACATTTTGCCTCGTTAAATATTTGCTGAGCCCATAAATTCTCTCTAGAAACGATTGCTCGTTCGTTCGAAAATAAAAACGTCTCTTTGGCTTCGATGTCTAATTAATGCTCGCCGATAAGAACTTCTCAACTTCTAGTTAATTTCTTTTTAAACGATCAAAGCTTTTATGGAGTCTAGATAGAAAGTCTATTATAATTATAGCATGCCTATATATACTTGATAATAAGTATGATTTTAAAATAATAAAAAGCCGTGGATGATGTGAGGATATCATGCACGCAGTGTACCTACCAACAATTCAAATTAAACGAACCCTCGTTATTATTTTGTAAACCAAATCCCCAATACAGAACAATAATTACGGCTCGAGCCAGTTCGAGTGTTGTAATTTATTCCTCATTATACACCCTGTATAATGGACCCTTTGAGAGGGTTAACTACGTTCCTACGTCAAGGCTTCAGCTTGTCCGGCTGTCGACAACAATCGCTAATTACGTAAAAATTATTATAACCTCATTTAACACTCAAAAGCCATTAAATTATTAATATTTGCTTGAAAATATTAAAAAGTTTGTAATCACTGATAGGATTCTGTGGGTAAACAATTATGTACTTAATAGAATTAGTGTTAATCCTAGTTCTCTTTATGCTTTCTTTTATTGAATTATAGTTATACGACTAACAATAATGATATGAGTGTATTAATTTAATTTAACGTTCTTTATTTTGTACACAAGTGAAAGGCCACGGAATTGCAATTTCGTCACGTACTCTAGTTCAATGCAATACCTGCACAGATTTTGTTATCGGGCGATTTTTGAGACTTATAATACGTCGGGGGCGTAGCTCAGATGGTAGAGCGCTCGCTTAGCATGCGAGAGGTACCGGGATCGATACCCGGCGCCTCCAATATTTTATTGTCTACAGATTTTTAAGTTAAGTTAATAAAATCATTTTAAGATTAACGGCCTTATTTATAAAACCTCTAAATAAGCTTAACAAGTAAAATACTCATTTGGCTATTTGACGGTTTGTTGGAATAAGCTGAAATCACATTAATAAACCAGTTTTAGCTGTTTTTAACATTAGTCCCGTAAATGTCTACTGTTCTAGGGGTTTTATATATTTTACAAATATGTTTTTAGCTATGCATATATTGAAGGTATATGCAATCCTGATTTGTATTTTTTATGTAACGAAAAATAAATAATTTTTAACACTCAAATCTCACTTAGTAATTTATTACATACTACTTCAGTGTCAACCCTAGTCTATAGGTCTGTAAAGCATAAAGGTACAGTAAGCGGCTGGACGTATTGTTATCGCAAAAGAATGTGCTGCATTTACATGTTTTTTACAAAATTATCTTTCTATTTAAATTTCCGTATTACACCCTCAATACGCTGAGTGGAATTTCCATAACCGCCTTTTAGACTCCTCTGAGTTGGATAAAGAAAATTCTCAAAATTTTATCGGCTTCACATTATCCCTTTTTATTTACATATCTATATGTTTTTTAATAATCACTTAACGAAAAAAATTAAAAAGACGTGGTTTTTCTTTAATTATAAAGTTTTGACGTTATGAGATAAGTTCTAAGTGATTTTACTAAAACCTATAACATCAGCCCCTTAAATAGATTTGTATCAATAATTCAAAATCACGCGCCGCAACAGACCTTCATCTTTATGGATGCGTCGTGCTTAGGACTAGCGAACCCGTCGATGTCTCATGAATAAGAATATTATAACGTATTACAACAGAACAACCGTATGCGTATACCAAATAGTGTAACGTTTTAACATTTTTTGTGACAGTCACCGAGAAATAATAACAAGGCTTACTTATTCGGAGGTCATAGCTCCACTTCATGTTAAATAATTATAGCTTAATTCTCTATTAACTTATTTATTTTTATTTCAGGCATGACAAATTTCACTAAAGCCAAAGAAAGATCTGGAGTTATTTCGATCCGATCCAACAGTTCACCGACCAGAATCAAGACGATATCTAATAGATTGTTTCTTATTCATGTATGTTTTTATCACTTTGGATAAGAGCTGTCAACTCGTGGTGATGTTTTGTTCAAAACATCTTGGAAACGACCGCATTGTTTGCGCAACCCAGTTTACGTTCATCTGTAGATCTACAATTAATTCAAACGTCAGGCGCAACCGACAATACAGCGCTTGAATCCAGCCGATGAGGAGTACGTTGCAGATCTATTTAGTCTTTGTGACATTTTCATCATTGGGAAATTTTGTTTCTATTCAAGGCTTATATCCAATGTAACGCAGAGTAAAATCTCGAGGTCGGGGCCACACACCCGCGGAGCGGAATAAATTAGGCATTTGTCATTTCGATAGCTTGCCAGCCGCACTGTCGGATCGCAATAACCACAAATTTATTTTAAAACATTTTCCAGTATCAAAATACATATACTGAATTCATTGTGTCCGATACGTTTTATTTTTCTTTAGATTTTATTATATTTATCATATAAAGCTTATCAAAGGCATGTTAGCACACAGTCTTATAACTTTGTGGCACTAGCCACAGTAAGTATATATCTTTAATATTTTTTTGAGCTGTAAATAACGAGATAAATAGATGTAGCCGATGTGTACTTATAGCTCAGTTAATGGCCTTTTACTTTATCACGGTAAAATCCTATTGCTCTCGATATGTAATCTTTATTTTATCCTAGGGATTGAGCCAACGTGTGGCTTTAATGAGGATTTTTTACAATGACGTTACGTGAAGCATTTATTTGTACACTTATACTATATTATACATATTTACTTACAGCGATTGTCAAGTCTACACGCTCTCTGAATAAAAACACATAAAAAGGGTACATAAGTAGATCCATTTTTGATCTAAGTTAAGTTAAATTGTCGTTTAAAATAAAGAAATTCCGACCAATTTATGAACACTTAATATCACAAAAAGCCCCACTCAAATTATGACAAGCGTTCCTTACAAAGCCGAGCCCGCAAACATCCGCAGGTTTCAGTCGACCTTTATTCCTTCCCCTCGCAATTACACACATATATATCTCGTGAAAGAAACGGGACAAGTCTTTGACCTCGACGGCTGTAAGTCTAAAGAACTTGCTTAATATATTTTTTCTTAATAAAAGTCGATTCTTCAATTGTTGACTTCTGTTCTGATTTTTCTTTAATAGCCATTTCTATCAAAGTGGGTTCTTTCAGTGTCGTGTCTTCGTAAGAAGATTTTTTATCGAGCAGTCATTTGAATTAACCATCTTCGAAGCAATAAGGATCATTTAAAATTTAAAAAAAAGTATTTTACAACTGCACACAGTGTTTACCAGCTGACCCGCCAGCTTCACCTGCGTTATTTCAGATATTAAAATTTGTGGGGATGATATTCGCCTCTTCCCTGAACAAAAACATATATAACATATACAAAATGTTCATAATGTTAGGTCAAATATTTTCTTACTTTGGCGATGTAACATGTACAAACATCCTCTTTTATATATATTTCAATGTTTCAGTGAAGTAATGCTGCCTAGATTTTCAAAGACAGCGTCAGACACTACAAGAAGTATGACACGAGGAAAAACAGAATATCTCCAGAAGTACTTGCCAACTAAGATTTAAGACTGTATTCAAAGTTATGTTTAAATCGCACCCTTTAGAGAAATATTGGATCACAAAGCACGTATTTATTTCGCAAATATAAGCGGAATTATTGATTATTATGATAAAATAAAAGTGCAAAATATGGCAATCTGCAATGATACGTTGAACAGCAATTAGAGCCAATGACTTCACGTCAGAGTAAACCATTTCAACTTTTTATGGAAAAATACTATACATCATATGACTTACTCCAACGATACAACGCCATAAAAATTCAATGTATTTTGAAGGTCATGTGAAACTTAAAATGTAATTTTAATTTTATTATACACGTATTACAGATATAAGAAGATTAGTAAACTAATATCAAAAACATTATTTCTAAAAGTTATTAATTAAGAGAGTAACTTTATTGTGACAAAGATGACGAACCAGAAGAGCATAGCTAAATAGAAGTCAATTGTTGGGCGCGCGCGGCGGTTGCTACAATGGCGTTAAATCGTGCCCAGAGAATTAGTTGGAGAGGCCGCACGTCCCGCCAGACCCGGCCACTTTGTTGCAATTTGTGACAATTTGCGCTCACTATCTACACACTATGTTATCCCGGTAAATGTGCCTAATTTACATATCGGGTTTGAGACATAAGTCCTTTGACTAACTCACGAGTATTCGGCGTACCTTTTGCCATGTATAATGATAACATAACGACATATAAATAAAACAAAGTTATTTTTAAATGAGAACAAAAGTTGTCAATTATTATTGAGCGATGATTAAGTAGCGATCAAAGGAATAGCTTATTCAGAGAATAATGAGAACAGGGGCACGTAATCTCAGCCGATGAAGGGTTACGCTAATATAATTTGGCAGGTAAGCTCTTAGGGTAAGCTGAAAGCGTCGATAACGAGTTTAATTGGAATCCTTACAAAAACAACCATCCGTGATTAGGATCTATCACTAGGACATCACGTAATAATGTTTTTTATATTATTCAATAAATTACTTTTGAAACACTATGTGGGACTATTCATGTAATTCACAGTGTCACTTTTCGGAAACTTTCAAAGCAATAATCTATAATACAATAAAAATATAAATATATTCCGGAAAAACTATTATTGGAGAACTTTATTAACGTAATAGAACCCGAAACAACAATTTAAAAAAAAAATTCTGTGTGTATGTTCGTGCTAATCTCGGAAACGGCTGAAACGATTTAGATGCGGGTTTCACTATTGTATCATAGTGAGCTTGACTTAGCTTAATTGTTTATTGCAGTTCAATAATTTCAACGCAATTAGAATTTTAATTCAAGTTTATTCCAACTTAGATATACTATTTCCATAAAATCAGGAAGCCATTATGGGTAAGTAATTATATGTTAGAATAAAGAGGAAGTTAAAGGGATACGCGTTAAACAACGAAGCCCAGAATTGTGGTAGTTCTTGAACGCGTCCAGACAATATGCCACGAAAACCTAGCAGAGTCTGAGGCCTTACTGACCGTGAATTTTATTTATTACCTATGTTTCCAAATACAATATTCTTTGTTCACGCAACGGGTAAGTAAGTGTGAAGGCGCTAACATATCTCATAACGTGTCAATTTTGTTATTTTTCAACAGAATTACTTTTCAAGAACCGCCGTTACACGATAACTGAATCGAACCCATACATTTTTTTTAAATTAGGCAAGCATTTCCACTCCTATTTATTGGATGATATAAGTGATATGAGATTTGTATGTATCAACAATAAACGGACCACATACATATCTCATACATGTATTTATTACGTCACTAAAAATATTGTAACCGCAATGCCAATAGAGCGCGGCGACGCGCATCGGCTCGCTGAGCTGTCGTTTAAAACAAAGCACCGTTGAAACGTGTCGTTTGACCGGCCTAGAGCTTTTTTACATCGAAGCCAGCAATTCCACACCGCCCAATTATTGTACACTTCGCTCATACGCGATAAAGCTGGACGCTCACCAATTGTAATAACGCCACGTTTATTTTTATTGCTGTCAGTAAGTGTGTTTAGACTTGGGTAAAAATAATACTCGTAACATCAGGTTGTCTGTGCATGGATACGATAGGAATATAAAGAGATAAGGTTAAACGGTATGTAGTGCGCATGAACCTGATATGCATTTTTCTTTATTTATTTTTACAAATAGGTAGGTTTAGATCTTTCATTTCCGACATCGTATATATTAAACGCAAGGGGCGATTAATTAGATTATGAAACGTCTTTTATATATATACAATGTACATGAAGATGTATGGAGGTAATAATTGGATTATGTAGCTACCCGAAGGTTTTATGACCACAACCCGGTTACTACAGGGCTATGAATCTCGGAGTTCTGTACAAATTATCCTAATCGCTTATTTCGTTGGTTAAAATACCTTTCTAGTATTTAGCTATATTTAAATATTTTACATATGTTGTATATATAATATGTAATATCGTTTCATCCGATTAGTAACAAGTGCACACAATGCTCATATTATATCCGATACATATAAGTTTATGATAATTGAATCAATAAAATATATTAATCGTTTTTCCTAACTTCATAACAATTAAGCTTACGTAAAGTCAATTATTTCATTACGTAAATATCGCAGCCATGGACGTAACAGCCTTTAATCTAAATGGTGGAAACAAAAAGATTAATCCTTTTTAGAAAATGCTGAGCCAATGAAAATATTTCAAAGAGAAACGCTGGATTTCAGAGCAATTTGCTAAAAGGCTGCATGCGGCATAAACAAGAATGTGTTGTATACAGGTGTTTCAGCCGATTAATGCGGGCGCAGCAGTGGACCGCGTTGTCTGTGTCGCTCACCACTGGACCGAGGTAAAGTCTTTCTCTCTGATATCGCCAAAAACTTTTCGAAATATAAATACATATATCCCTTGTTTCTAATTTTAAAAATCAATTACCGGCATAAATCACATAAAAACTCGTTCTCTCGGCATAAATCACATCAAAACTTTTACGTTTTGTTACCCTCGCCAGTCTTAAAAAAAAAAGAAAATTACAATACACTTAAAGAAGCAGCCGAAACAAATAAACTGAAATAAGTAATTTTGTATAGTAATTGCCACTTATTATCATTTTCAATAGACTTTCAAAATATATCATGCGTCGGTTAGGTTGTTAGTAATATTTATTACATATACCTAATGACTATACATGTATACTATACAATAAAACATTTACATATTGATAGTAAAAAATTACCGAGTTAAATTTTTCAACAATAGGCTTGCCAAACGATGGATTCAGATTGCATTAACACGACACAACAGAAACATCCTTATCAATAAAAATAGCAACGATAGGGTTTCTTAAAAATATTTAAGCAGTAAATTAAGAATAAGAATATGATGAATATTTTGTATATATTGTAAAGACTCTCTATTACTTCAATACACTTAAATTACATGTTGTAACTACATTCAATATGTTTTGTAGTGTAGTGAGGAATATTTTTTCCATCATAGACATGAAAAAAACTAATTATCGTCAAACTTTTAAAAATATACGATCCATAATATGTTAAACTTTTTCGAATGGCAAAGAGCAAAATTAATTATCAATGTCTTAAAAAGTTTGTTAACATATTTAACTTCAAAGTTTAATTAATTCAAGAAACTTATAAACAAGTTTTTATCTGATTCGTTAAGTTAATAAAGTCGGTAATGTCTCTATTAAAAATTTATACAAGAATAAAATGTCCGCCGTGATTTTCGTTTCCAAGTGTTTTAAGTATCTGAAATGTGAATTAATTAAAAGTTTTGCCAACTCATTAGGGGCTGGCTGCCTCGCCTCGCGGTCTTACCGACTTTATTCCCTTTTAATCCACTCGTCGCATTTTTTGAACTAATGCGCCAGGAACAATTGATTCATTATTTGCACATATAAAATATACTGCAGTACCAGTTCAGCCTAGATAGGTTTTGTATACCAAATTAGTTTTAAGCAATAAAAGACGTTTACATAACTCATATTTAGTACTTTTGTAGGTGTTTAATTAGCTTCTACGTAATTGTGTGCCCTGAATACTCTTAATATACTCAAAAAAAAGATGACACTATTCTTCTTCCAAAGCTTTGGTAATTAGAACTTATTATTAATAAAATATTATATTATGACAGTAAAAACTTTATAGAGTCTATGTAATATCATAGCAGGGAAGGTCAAGGAATTCTTAAACGAATGATAGCGTTGTGTACCGAGCAGCAAATGTCGCCAGGACACGGCGCCCGTGGAGGTCGCGACATTTCGTCGCCCACGAAACCGGCCAGTCGTCACATCGGCCGGGACTTAGTCTCTTTCATTATTATTGGGACTCGTAATTATTCAAATCACATCTGCTGATGTCCACTATTAACGATTAGGAATCGTCGTTGTGTCTTGGAAATCTTAAGATATAAAGTTGTTGTAAAAGTTTGTAGATATAAATTGGTATACTTAAGTTTTAATATTAAGTTAAATCAAGTTGCATTGTGAAATACTGTACTTATTAAAAAAGAATACCTAATTTAATAGAATCTCATGCAGTATTACAACTGGTCGAAGAACATAACACTCCCCACTAATCCTCTAACAACACTTTTGTAAAGGTATTTCATTATTTTTCCAATAACGTGAACAATGAACTAATAACTAGCTACACGGGGCGCCATTCATCCGCCGCTTAGAATAATACGGGGACTGAATGAGAAAGTTCGTCAATATTTCCTCACCACATCGTGGGCTGAGATTGGAACTTTGCAAATCGTGTAAATTAGTTCTATATGAAAAATTGATACTCTAGTGTAGTGTAATATTATGGCCGCTTTAATAATAATTATTAATATAAAATTACCTTTAACCATAAAAAGGTTAATTTAATAAATGTTTACACTCTTATATAAAACCGAGGTTTTACAATATAAAAATTCCAAATAGCTTTAGTGTTAATTTTCTTTATTGGTAAGATAGTAGCCCTTTGCACCCTGCCTTTTAGAAATATTTTTTTCATCAAGTTTCTGGAATTTATATCGGGACCTCTAGTGTTATCTGTAAAGTGCAAAGAGGCAAAAATAACTCTTGAAACAACCCTTTTCTTTCTAATGTAGCCGCGTAGCTTACAGCATTCAATGCTTACAATAACTTTTGTTTTTAATTCAATTTTAATTTCAGGTTGCTTGAAACTATTCTAATACTTAAGTAATCAATAATTATCAATTAGATAACCATAATTCCCCGGTGCAGTGCGCTGAAGACTGAACTACAAAGCCGGAGGGTCGCAAACTAATTCGTGTGGGTCAAACTTGTATTCAACTCCAACTAATAGGAATTCTCTGAAATGTTCGGACACAGTACTACGTTCCGACGAGCTAAGCGAGGTACATTCCTGAGGTCAATCGGGCGGTTGACTGTAACGTTATAGATAATATGTCAGATTTGTTAATTCCGAATAAACTCAAATTGTGGCCAGAGACAACTTACTTTTAATCTGCTAAAGTGAACTGGAAGTTATAACTGTGATAGTACTTTAAAAAAAAGATTTGTCTACTAATATCTATTTCTACTTATTCAATAATTAATATAGGTTTTATTAAGTGTCATGATTGCAATTATAGAAGATTGGTATCAGTAATATATGATAAAAATAGGTGGCGAGCGAATTGGTCGTAGGTAGTTCAACTCAAAGGCAATAACATCAGCATGAACATAAATGTTGGCGGATCGCAGAGCAACAATATGAACCGACACAAATCCATTTATAGAACGGAATGAGCGTATCGTCACATTCGCGGATATTTCAATATCTGACAAACCTGATCGGAGCGGGAAATGCCAAAGGGTTGCGTGTAATTTGAGTGTGTCGTGTGTCGTGCCGCGAGCCTCCCACCGCTTCCGATACATTTATCAATCATATTTCTGTCATGCTTATAAAAATATTTTTGTATTGATTTATCCCTTTTGAACGCTTAGGGTAGTACTTCGAATGGGGTCGTTAAAATGATTACATTATTTCTTTTAAATACAATGTTTATTATTAAGACGAAACTATAACAAGAATGAGCAGTAGAATCAATTGATTTTCCTAATAAATAGATACCTAAACAAGGTGAGTTCAAGTGCAATACGCGAATTTCAAAATAGACTGTAAATCTGAATGTACCAATAAAACAATTATTACAGTTATCATCTACTCATATACTAATCTACACACGCGGCCACGTGCCAAGCCTAGTTCAAGCAAAGGAACTGGCTAGCAAGCTCCGAGTGTAATGTTACACGAACCACTTGGTGCCACTTTTAACCCTTCTATAACTCAACCATCTTTAACGTAAACACATAAAACTACGTGTGTTTAATTATATCCATAAGGACATCTAGAAGCCCAAATTTCATGAAGGTACCTCAAACGGTTATAAAGATATAAAGGTCAAAACTTCATAAATTTTAGCACTGGCTGACTGACATATAGTACCTAAACCTAACTTACTTCCAGGTGACAGAGAAAATGAAATTTGGAATACAGCTAGATAATTGTGTATAAGCATAGGAAAACATCAATTGTTATAGGTAACCAATAAAGAAATAGAGTTTCATACTTGTTCATAATATTATTTTGTTCCTATAAATACATATTTGGATTTTGCATAGAACTTGGCACTAATTTAGATCTCCATTCTTTTTGCGGCGAAGCCCACAGCCAAGAATAATATTTGTATTGAACTTGGAACTCCTTTTTTACATTTATGTTTTTGGAGGGATATCATAAAGCTGAAGACTTTGTTTGTTTGAACGCGCTAATCTCTGGAACCGCTGGTTCGATTTCGAAAATTATTACAGTGTTGGATTGTACATTTATCGAGAAAGGCTATATTATATTTTCAAAAAAATTAGGTGTCCTTACTTAAAGTCCAATAAGGTAATCCAAGATGTAAAAACCGGAATTAACACAAGTGAAGCCGGTGGCAGAAGCTAGTTTTATAATAAAATTAAAACTTCATTTGTAATATTCATATGCATACCAAAAATCCGCCAATTAAGTACAAAAAACTTAGTATAGTGTCTGAACACGGAGATCACACATATCGCTACAGCAACAGTTCTGTATACGTCAACAGTATATCGTTCGCAGGGCAGAGGGCAGCGAGCACTTGGCTCACGCTCAAGTTGCGCTTGTTTACTCCCCAGAGGGCCGGCGCGAAGAGGGCCGCGTGTCAAGAGGCGCCGTCTTGTGCTAATGGCGGTTATCCTTGTGTATATCGTACACAGCTATGTTTTAATGTTTATATGGCTCTTGTCTTCACGAAACATCTTATAACAACTATTAAACTTTATTATCTACACAAACAAAACTTTAGATGATGACGATACTACAATGTAATAAAACCTACACGTTTTTGTTCCGTGCGTCAAATTATCAACGACCTCCGTAAATGATCGACGACCAAGACATTAATATCCTATTTCTCCAACTGATATAATGTACTCCATTGAAGAAGTAACTTTTCTTAACTTTGCTACGCGTGAAATAAATACTAAGGGCTCATGAAATACAGAGAGTTGCTTCATAATGAAAATAATCTTGAAAGTTTTTTAATTACGAGCGGAGAGCACGACGATGGGCTTCGTTCTCAAATGAATTAAGTCTATTGTTAGAAACCGGATAGTTCTATGTACAATGAACGCTTTATTTGTTTACCCAGAGTCGTGCTAATAGTTCCAACCTACATACGAATTGGAAATACTTCGAATAAAGGACAAATAAAATTCTTTAAAACCGATTTGAATTCATGTAATACGTAATGTATGATTACAAAAAAATATATATAATACTTTAAAAGTTTGATTTAATTTAAATGATATAGATTTATTAATGTTTAAGTTTTGACTATTTCCATAAAGAATCGATTTCCTTTGCAAATCGAAATGTTATAACTATCACCATATGGTTATATAATATGAATATATAATAGCAAAGAAAAAATGCAACGAAACGAAATGTAACCAAGATGTCATAAATGTAACGGAGTTCAGTGGCCCGTGAACAGTCCCTCACAGACTCAAAACTATGTCCGCAAAACGTCCGACAAAGACACGCTCGAACAAATTGAACCGACAAACTAAACATCCGACTTATACCGTCACAAAACTTTGTTTGGAGCCATTTTCCCTTTGTCGAACTATCAACTGACGCTCCGAATACATTACTACTGCCCGTGTTCATTTAACTTTTAACACTGTTTATATACTTCTATCCGACCAGCTTGACTCTGAGCAAATATTACGAAAAACCGTAATTTATCTTTACTTCGGCCAAATTCTATTTTGGGAATAAACCAGCTGCAAATTTATTATTAACAAATTGACAATTTGTACACTTAAAGGCTTATAAAGACTTAAGATGTTTCATCAGGGCGCCTGAAATTAATAGGGAAGGATTTCAATTTCTACATTAATTATTGATACACACATATGCCTGTGTGTGTTGTATATATATAAATAATTTAAATCTAAGCATATAAAAATGGTCAAAGTCGCTTAGTGGTTTATGTACTAAATGACATGGTAATTTTCCATTTCTATACCTGTGGAACATAGGCAAGCAACAAAGTACGTACTAAATATATAAACTTCAAATGGAAGAATATTCATTCGACGTTAGATACGCGAACTTTTACCAGAAATTTATGAAAATAAGAAACTGAACTTAAAAATCGGTTCGTTACGGCTGACGATAAGCTTCGATCGAGATTTTATACATGTAAGAACCGACAAAGGGCTACAAACAAAACATCGATAGGGCCGCAGTTAAAGAAGACTTACAGGCACTAAGTGCTTCTACCTCTCGCACTGATGGTAGGGCACTCACGTAAATCTCTCCGTAATATCGGCATTAGCGTCAGCGTATTACCTACCAATCTTAAAGTTTGGGTGAAATAACACTGAGGCGACCGCGGGCAACTGTACTTAATATCGAATTATGATACTTTCAAAATATTAAATATTTTCGGCACATTGTCTCCACAATCCTAATTTGCGTCACGGAAGAGTTGAGCTTCAATTTCTCTGGTATAATGAAAAATAACGTCTTACTGTCCAAAGACAAAATATAAAATAAATATTTATTTTTCATACACTTTTAATTTAACACTTACTAAATTCATATAATTCAATACCATACAAATATTTTCAAATCATTTTTCCGCTATTCGCTTGTTTTTGGGATAGATCTTATTAGAATGGAAACGTTATCCACTTTTTTCAATAATATAGCTCGTAATATTCAAGTTACAAGGGAAATTGTCACCTCAATCACTGCTTATTTCTGATGACTAGAACTGGCGTAATAAGTTTTAGTTTAATAAATAAGTAAGCCTAAGCTCATAAGGCTTATCTCTATCGACTTAAAAGTATAATAACAAGTAATTATAACAACACTTTTATTTAGTGTCTGTGAAAAATTGCTTTAGATAAATAAATTTATAAATAATACTCATAAATTCATTTTAAAAACAGGGTTCCAAATATCTAAGTCAACACAGTCAATATTACATCTCAGCTACCGCGCTAGAATATCTAAACTAAAATACAGTAGCTTTTCTGCATGTAGTGTAGCTAGGACATTAAATTTTTCATTGTTAATATTCAAAAGAGAGGCTTCAATCTTAGGAAATATGCCCAAACTAGATTACAATTCTGAAGAGCTCAAAGAGGTTTGAATACGTTAGTCACAAGGTATATAAGTCGATATAATTTTCTTAAGAGTAAATGTACGCGTGACATCGGATCGATCGTCACCAAATTTAAGAAAACAAAGCGAGGATTTACGGCAGTCTGTTAACAATTTTCTGGTCATGAATTCACGAGGCGAGGTATAAAATAACGGCCATCTTGTAGAAATGGCAGTTTTATGAGCTCACACAGGAAAATCTTACTTTACTCATAGTTGATCTAGTTTGAAATTCCTTCCCTTTTTTCTTTAAGCACTACTACTATAATTACTGTTGCGAAATAACTATAAATATATACGAAAGTATATGAGCATATTAAACTTTTAAGCAGATTACAAGTTTATTAATAGCATGCAACATTCATTCATATTTACACAAATATAAAATAATTTAAATAAGATTGTTGAGAAATAATCGCATGAAGAAATCTCTCAAAGCAAACTTCGATGACTCAAAGCTTTATTAAACAATCCGAGTAAAAATGAAAATTCCAAAAGATCGGTAGACTTTTACAAAAGATAAAGGTAAAACATTTAATGATATCGCTCGAAACTTCAGATTTGCACTCGCATCGCAAAGAAACCGCTCGAGCTAAGTCGATGCAGCTAATTGAAACAAACTCCCGCTCAAAGGAAACGGTAGTTCTGCAAAAATTCCGCTGCGATTCTATTCCCGCAACGGATCAGTTAGAGAAGAGAATTCGTCGCGTCGCATTGGACTCACCGAGCCTGAACAATAGCCATGGTGATTACTGTCACCATGTCGTTTTGTTTCCATCACCACGATTTCATATATTATATTGAATGACCAACAGACGAATGGGGATAAAAACTGTTATTGAAAATAAGCCTTTATTTTTTTAAGATGTTTAATAAAAGTTGTCTTAAAAATGTTTATGTACTTATATTTTTTATTATAGGCAGGCTGACGTGTCGATAGGGTAAGGAGCTGAGGGTCGGAACAGATTACGATTCTATAGGTAAATAAATAAAATTAAGTTATAAAGTAAGTTACGTTGTTAAGCCAGAACGAATCTCAATATTTCACCCGTATAATTTTTGAAAATTTCCATAGAAAATATAATTTAGGCAAATGTAATAGACCCCGTAGTAATCTAAGCCATAACGTCTCCGTGCAATATAATTTCCACTCACCACACCGACGAGCTAAAATAAACGAGTAAAATTGTTTTACCCATTTTAGGTTGTGAAGGGTAAAAATGGCAAGTTATCTTCGTAAATAGTAACCGGGGATAATTTATATGTGGGCGGTTTGAGAGCGCGTGACGGACGAGGGCGGGCCGTCCGCGTTAATCACGAATTTAAGCTATTTCGCAACGGCCAGGCCTGCTCATCATTGCCGAAACAACTTTATACCTCATTAATTCAAAGGATTAAAAAGAACAATATTTTTCTTGTCAGACGGTTAATTTGTTTTGCCTGAGCATTTAATCAGGGTTTTTAGGCTAAAAGGATGATTTGTTAGTAGCATAACTAAATTGCAAATTCAAGCATGGAAACCATAGTATTTCCTATGGTTTTACGCGAAAGGGAAATTGGCCATAGGACGCCACTTATTCTAAATAATCTATTATATTCACCTAATTCCCGGAGATTCGCAGGAGCCAACTAACAACTCTGATTTTAACTTTGTCACTATACATAGAAACGTCTGCCACTTACCAAACGACGAGGTACTTCTATGAGTCAAATATTTTTACTGCTATCCATGTTTGTTTTTCTATTTATTCAATTAAAGATCACGTTCAAATATTTTTAAGTGGAATTTGACCTTTATAAAGGCGGCAACGTGCGTATATGTTGGACAAAACGAGGGGATATGCCAGACGAATTAAGTACTTGATTTTTATAAACTAAGCTTTACCCGCGTTCAACATCCGTTAGTAAATTCTCATTTATTGTATTTTGGGGCAGACATAATCTTGTGCTTGTTAGAATAGTAATTTCTTACCAGCTAATTCGGCGATTATTCACTTAAAGACTTTTAACTTGCTTCTCGGACCCGGAACTGGTACTAAACCCATATTCTTAAGGTATTTAAATAGCAGTAGTGTAGTTGAGTATGTCCAATTTAATCTAAATTATCTTATAGACAGCACACGTCAATTCTCATTTCACGGGACGTCGGGCGCGCGCAGATAAGGTCGCCTGCGCGCCGCTGATACCGGCGACACCTGACGCCGGCACTCCCTCCGCGTGCCATTATTATAGTGAGAATACTTCGTTAAAATAGGTAACATAACATTTTAAATAAAAACGGACTATTTTGATAGTACATTGCTAAAGATCGCCAAATGGTCGATCAATTATGTTTTTGCGTAACGACAATTTCGAAAATTTCTCTCCATCATTTTCCATATTCGAGACCATATTATATCCAATATTCTCTACTTGCATCATATAATAATACAATTTTAAGCTTTCACTCCGTCTAAGTTACGCCGCGAGATCACGGCGACAACAACGCATAAGTTTGTCGGCGCGCGCCCGACCCACTGAATACTTAAGCGCAGCCTCCGCCGCTCCAACGAAGCCAAAACAAACTTCGCATACATTCTTAATTCCCTACGGAATTATGATTACACCAAAATTAATTATCTTTCCTTAAGTTATTAATATACTTGTGAACATTTTAACTGAAAATTTATAATTGATAACAATGTTTTAAAGATTAATCATAAGAACTTTAATTTAAAGAAAATTAACCATTAAAATAATATAAGTAATTAATCGGCTGGCTCCACTTCTCTTGACGGGTCCATAAAATGTATCTATAAATATTACATTAATTACTAGAAGCCAAAGGATAAGCATTTTCGTTTCCGGGTTTGCTCACGATAATCCAGTTGAATACCCAAAACAAATAAACATTAATGAATGGGTTAAGATAATAACCTAAACGAGGCTTAATAAAATGATATCAATTTATCGGCTGTGGACCGTGAGCGCGCGGTCGCACGGGCACTCGCTTGGACTTGGATGTTAATTGAATCGTTGTTTTTGTTCTTTCATCGTTTTCCAAATCCTAAGTAAACTTGCCTCTCGGCAAATGTATTTACTACTGTTTTATGGATGGTCGGTAATTGTGATCGTTTCATCTTTTTATTTCTGAAAATAACATAAACAAACATTTCAAACTCATAGTCAAAATTTCAAATAAATGTTTTTCGAAATGTATAAGACTACAGTGACGACTTAAAAAAGTTAAGAAAAATTAACGCATTATCAGTTGACCTAAAAAATTTAGAATATCGTATGTCTACTATCTCGACTGCACATAAACTATACCTGTAATATGGTACAAATTTTAAAATAAAATTGTCAATCTTTATAGCTTTATAACATTCTAAAAAATAGAATATAATATTATAATAAATTTCGGTAACTGACACTGACGAAAGACGAAAAGATATTCGTTGTTTTGTGAATCAAATTAAATCTTTAAACGACTTCCTACAATCGCCGAAATCATTGAAGAGAGCGAAAATTGTGAAAAATATTTCCTGCAACGTAATATCAAATTTACTGCGAATAGGTCCCGAAAGGGGACAGATCGGTCGCCAACGCCCGGGGCGGGAATCGAATTTGGGTCCCACGCTACCCAAATTGATTTACCGATCCCGCCGAGAGGCGCGGATTTCATAAGTTTAGAGATCAAGCCGCGCGCCAGCTCGCGAATTTTTGCTATAAAATATATACAATTTTATGCGTAAATCCGAAAATAGTCTACTAAAGTGCGCCAATATTCAATAGATTGCTGAGCTCGTTGGTAGGTATTCGTACGTCTAGCCAATTTCGTATATTAAATAGGTGATCTGACGATCGAAATTCTGCCGACCCCGAACCACCATTCGTGAAAAGAAAGGTTGCATAGTGCAAAATGCGCGTATCGATTTCAGTTCATAATTTTATGAAGACGCGAAAGAAAAATAAGTCATTAATGTATCACAGAATGTGATCATAATATTATGTTAAATGGATATACTATATATCACCACACATTTATTGCTGATTAACTTAAAATAGATAAATATAGAACGTACATCACATTCTTTGTTCCAAATATGTGCAATTTGATAAGTAGAAAGATAAATATAATGTAACTTAGAAACAATTTAATGTTAGCAATACAAAGCCTCCGTACGTGTATTCGATCAAAAAGGTGTTATCTCAAGTAGGTATCTAGGATATAACTAAAGCTCATTTAAGCCGCTTCAAATTAGTAAGTTTCCACAAACTCAACATTATTATCGCTCAGTGTTTGTGTAGTGGTGTAGTCACTACTGCTACTACAGCTACTATTATACAAACACACATACGCACACAACACTTCTTCAATTAGTGCTATCTAATCACGCCAATTTATATTTATATATGGATGGTCAGGAACAGACACAGACTTATATAAAATTGTTAATTGTTTTACATCACAATAATGGTGTTAGATAGTATGCAACGGTATTACAGAGTTCGTTTGAAGACCGGTCCGCGAGCGGATTAACATTGTCGTGAACTGTTATATATCTAATTATTAATGCAGCAGAGAATGTAAAATGCAAATATAATTAAAATTGTTTGAGCAAAATGATTTTATAGAGAAATGGCCTTATTACCCTCTTAAATTGTTAGATGTGGTCTGTGAGGTGTTTAGGGTGCAGTTAACTTCCGTTGAAACTCGCTATTATCTTAATTATACAAATTGCATTTGTCTCATAATTAACTTCTCTCCTTTATTAGGAGCTGATCTTGACAAATTAATCATCAAACTATTTTGTTGTATATTTGTCTATGGCATGATTCATACTCACAGTCAAATAACTAGACCTAAACACACAGAATATTTTAATAGAAAAAAGATTGCTGCAATAATTCAATATGCATAGATGAAGCCTTTGTATTAGAGAATGCTTTTGTCCCCTAGTGGAGTATGATGCAAATAAATTTCGGTACCTGTTTTATTGCTCAATTTTCTATGCAGGCAAGGAAAGGAATAGCCCTCTTTCTATACCCTGCTCGATCAATACAGTTTAAATATTTTTAATTTAACTACAGACGTGGTCTTACGTTTAATACTTGGACAAGTTCCTTAACAAATAAAATAACCTTAGTATATATAATATATATATGTACGAGTATTTACATATATGTGTGTGTGTGTAAAGAAAATAATATAATTTTCTTTAATTTGAACTTTCCCGCGCATCAAACGTCATAGTAAATTGACAGATGACGTTTGTGAGATATAAAAATGAAAACCTGGAAGCATCTCGTGATTGTTAATAATTTATAATATAAATTCCATTGTTAAAGTATTCTAAACTGTGATTAGCAACAGACGTTGTTAATAATAACATTAAATGACGTTTCTTTTTCGAACAGAGAAATTCAATTGTGTTTTATTTACTGTGTCCTCCTAACACCGAAATTATTAAAAAAATATCTTACATATATGTATACAAAAAAGGGGCAACACTAATATAAAATTAGGTAGTTTAAATATATAGGACAAAAAAGCGATAATAAAAACTATGTTCATCTCTTGAAAAATAAAATTATTATAATAAACTATTTCAATAAAAAGATCTCAACAGCAGATCTTTACATTTTTACCCAGTTCTACGACAAGCTATTGCAGACAGCTAGACAAAAGCATATTATTATACGCTTGTATTACAACTTCGTGCACTGCAAAGTAGTTGAAGATTATTATCTAAGTTAGCGTTCAGTTGACGAGAGCGCCGCGTTGCCGCCGGCGATCTGTACTTCACCCGTTTTTATGACGTCTTTGTATAAAATAATATCAACGATCTTATATCGCACGGGTCATGATTGTACGTATATCATATTCGTGAGAGCAGTAAATTATTATTCACGATCGAGAAACTAATTTTTACAATATTATTAACATTTCATAAATCATATTTCAAAACATCTAACTTCTGTTTTCCAAACTCTAAAACATATTCCTCTCTAGGAACTAGGGTAACAGGAGTAGGGGATTAAAATAAAATTATATTATCTAGTCGTAGAGCAATACTAAATATGGAGAAGCGCTTGAATCTGAAAGGTCTCCGAAAATACTTTTTAAATATGAAAATAATCTATGCAAACTAATACTCGGTACACGAAGTTTTACAGTTCGGTTCTGTGTGACTAACTAGAACAAATGTCCACGAAACAGCTGTATGCCCTTTATGACGACAACGCGGGGTTTCCACTGTGGGTGAATCTAAATAGTTCTGTGTTTTGATAGCAATTTATCATTTGCATTACAGAATTATACTTTTATTATACAAAATATCCATCTTCATTATTTTGATATGTACTACATAAAAGAAGGCATGGAAATTAAGGGCTATTTAAAAATGATAAAGCTTTAATTGTGTGACGAGAGTGTTCAGACTCTAATTAACACAGATGTAAAATATGAAGAAATACGTCGCGTTCCTGCTTTACATTCATTATATCAACGCGAACGTAACGATGTTAAGAAATATTAGAAATGAAAACTTTCCCATCACAAAGTCTAATTAAAGACAAGCATTAAGTGTAATTAAATATAACAAAAGAATCTGAAAGAGCGCCTCGGCCCGACTCAAACAATGGAACAAGTGAAAGGACAACCCTGAAAAGGCTAATTTCTTTTCAGGTGACGACCTTGTTTCATTTTTAATACAAAAATTCGTTTTTGCTTCAACTAACACGAGTGATTCCTAAATTGTTTCAATTTTTATAAAGAATAGATTTTAAATAATACAAAAATTGATCCAAATGTATTCTGTGATTTTTACATATTCGTACTTATTTTTTTATATTGTTTTTTAATTATAGGAATAAATAAAAGTTCCCGAGTAAAACTCACCAATAATGTAACAAGTAATAAATCTATGTAATTCATGTCATAATAAAAAGATTTTCTAAAAATAAGATAGCTGTCGGTGTCAAGAGCGATGATCAAGTGGAGCCTCGACTTATCTTTATTGACCTGGAGTAATGCCAAAACCAACTCTAATCTTAATTTATCGGTTAATGACGTGGGACTCCTTTGAGTATTAAAATAAAATAGTATTGTTTTTCATTTATTACTTCAAAACTTTTAGAATTCTAAGAGCCACCAATATTGGTAATGGATATAGAAAATTTTGTCAGAATAAAAAAATCTTATATGATTAGAAAGAATCGCACCGGATAAATTCAGTGGAGCGTAGTATATTAATTCGATATACTAAGGGCGACGAAGCGACGAAGATGCGCAATTCAATCACGCAGCCATTAGGTTCGCTTCGACGCACCCCTGCTGGGGTTGATTTATCTCGCGATATTGCAAACTATACCGTTTCTATTTTATGCTACTCTGGTAATTTTATTGCATAAATGTGACCTTTTTTCACCAGTAGATGTCCATCAACTTACCTGAAAGTAAAAACAAAAATTAATTATTGTAAATAGTTTATATATATATTGACAATATACTCGTATTTATTTACAGGATATTGAAATATATGCTTTTTATGCATTTTTATATTATTTAAATACAATAAACAGCCACTTTAAATGTTACAATGATTGCACATAATGGAAATTTATGTTTAAAACAGCGCGGTTAAATATTTTTTGTCTTTGAAGTACCACGGCCTTCAAAAACAAATCCAAAGGACTTAAATAGAAAACCGTTGATTTTTAGTTAATAGCTTTAATTAAAGCTTATTTTTAAAGTTTTGTATTTTTTCTCTTCACAAATAAACAGTACCTACTAGTAATGTGCTACGAGGAAGTGGCTGCTTGTTTATATTCATCACTAATGCAAATAATTTAGCGTTGTTCCAAAGCCTAGGTTTATATACCTACCAGACAAAATAATTATGTAGTTTCTATTGTATAGTAGAATATCTCTGAAAAGCATCTCACTACCAAAAGTGTAGATTTTATCGAGAAGCTCCATTTACTGAGTCAAAAAGAGACAACACAATCGCTTGTAAAATGAGTTCGCTCCAACAGAAAAATAGATTTTATGAAAAACGATTGCAGTAGCAGTACCAGGGCAGCAGAACCACGTAACAATGCCGCACTGCGCATTCGTGCACCGTTTAAGCTAATACTGCAATGCACTTTTCCAATGTTTACACACTTTATCTCAGTATCCTGTATTAAATCCGTCAAGATCTACTGTTTCCAAATAATTATTATCTCTATTAAAATATGATTGAAAAAATTCGTAAAATGTCATATCGGAGAGAGAGCACAATAAAAAATATATGTCTTCACAAATAAGAATTTATCAACTATGTATACAGAGAGTAACAAACAAATTAGTACAGACACAAATGAGGCCTACTCACCATGTTGCAAACTGTAAATAGTAATTCACTCGATCTCGACGAAGGAAATTAGTGTAACAATCGAACATAACCTCGCGAGCTAGTTATCAACAAATTGATCATTCAATTAGTGGCAGATACGATCTTGATTGTTGTTTATGTACTGCGTTACATTGTTCACAATACACAACCACAGTATGGAGAAGTAACAGACAAATGTTACTGAACTTCAGCCAATACAATAATTAAGTGAATATGTAAAACTGAAGTTACGAATTGCCCGAGATGTTTTTGTCACGATCAAATAAATGTAGCTAACATTAGCTAGATAAACAAACGTAAACTTTTTAAATTGTGTGTCTTTTATAAGCACTGCGAATACATTAATATGCATTATGAAAAAAGAATAACATACACAAAGTTTATTAATTGGTATATAGAGAAAAGATATAAATATAAATATTATATAGATATAAATAATACCTAACTACATACTACAATTTTCGCAATCATATTTGATGGACAATAAAAAAAAATATTTATCTGTAGTGCTATTAATTTTATAATTTGAGCCTTAAATTTTTAAACTAAGTTAATATTGTCAGCAAAATCACAAACGCAAATTATGTTTCAACTGTTTGTGGTTACTAATGAGTGAACTGGACCATACACCACAGCTAAATCTGCCGAGTCAGATAACTTCGAGTTTATAAATACCGGTGAAATAAAGAGAATATTTCAAATATGATATACTAAGTCTGATAAACGCAAGAGCTGCTAATCATTCGTTGGAATTCATTTCCCGAGCGAACAATATCGTAGCATTAATAAAAACGCAGTAAACACCGTCGGAAAATGAAAAAGAAAATCGCCTCGTAAACTCCGACCTTATTAATTTGAACATCGGGTCGTAAAGGGCGGCTTTATTAATCTATGTAATCAGTCCCGGCTCCCGCTCTCGGCACCCGCCGTCGGCTGCAAAGAAGAGGAAGTCATCCAAACTTCCAAATATTGATAGGCGCCGGTATCACTTTGTTCCATCTAAAATATTGCTATCAAATTTCATTATCATATATTTATTGAAAAAAAAATAATATGAATATATAGAATAAACTAGCTTCTGCCAAGGGCTTCGTTCGCGTTCATGTCGTTTTGTCATCCACTTCTAGTTGTTTATTAAATTATTTTTGGGTAACTTCATTGAATCTATAATTTCTTTTACCGATTTATTATATGTACTGGTTATAGGAGAATAACAGAAAATGTATTTAAATGAAGAAAAATCCATTGAATCCCTTCGGACGTCAGTCCATAGATTCACACAGATAAAAAAACAGTTTTTGTGTTCTATTTCTCTTTTCTAATCGCCCACAATAGTTTTAGCATACAGTTATTGAGTGTACAGACACTTTCTAAAATACACATTTGTGGCCGATGCCAGATTACCTAGGCTGAACTCTATTCATTATAATTCATCATATAGATCTAATTCAACTTACATTGGAATTTATACAAAACGAATCTATCCACTTCTTCTTAGATACTTAATATAAATATTTATTCATAATATATACTCGTAATTATAGGCCATAATATATTGTTGCTTAACTTTCAGCCAATGTACTTGAACAGTTATTCTTTAGAGAGGGGGGAGGGTACAGGCCAAGCTTTAAAACACTACCGTCAGGCTAGCGGAGGGTGCAGGTGACTAAGGCACGTGATAGCTCGAGGAGGCTTTAATTGAGCTATTATGACTCAAGCCTCACTTCCCTTCATTTAAAGTTAAACACCTTTGAAGTCTCGATATTAATATTTTATTAATTAGATACTCGACAAAGAGACCGCTCTGACACCACTCAAAATAACTGTTTGTTTTAGAGTTAATTTTTTGTACACAATAAGAACTTTATTATATAGTATTACTTAATGACAAGGTCTCATCATAAAACTTAACAATTATTTATTTCATTATTTATATGTTGCTGAAAAATATATATTATATTTTACAAAAACAAGTTTCATTAGAGAGCCGTAACGTAACATGAACGTACGCCAGATGTTAACAACCGCCATCTTCTCGAAGATATAATAAAGGTTATTTGATAGACCTTAAGAGGCCATTACAGGCTACAAAGATCCCATCTACTTACACAGTAACCACTTTCATAAAATTTTATGGTATTCCGAAAGCCCTATTTAAAGCTGGCTAATTAAAAGTAAAAGTAAAGTAAGTACTTGAAAAAGAAACAGACGATTTGTACGTTCGCAGCGAAATGGGGGAAATGTGAAAATGCCATAGTTCCTATAAGCAAAAGTGTAAGTACAAAAGTGCTCGCTTTGCGTTATGTACACGTCCCAGGTGGCAGCGAGGCGTCACAATGACAAGGGTGTGACGTCACGCGTAATCACTTGCATCCGTCTGTTAGCCTGGTACTTACACGGCACGTTACCCTGATTACACGCACAAACACACACCTCTCCTACAGGTACATACATCATCCAATGTTTGCGATTTTTCAACAGACGTATCATATATTTCTTTTGTTGTTACTTAGATTCATCTACATGCATAAAATAACACCATAAAAGTCCGTGTTACCTCTTAACAGGAACAAGAATTACTTTTCTTCGCTATAAATTCTCTCAACATTTTTTAGATTATTAATAATCAGTATACAAATATATGCAAACCGACTTCATATATAGTCTGAAGCAACTTATAGTACTCAACGTGACAGTTGGAAACATGTCCGCGTTTCCAATTATCCGCACTGCGTGTACGAAACTCATCTAACTTGCTCGGCCCCCAGGCCCGCATCCACCTGACGCCAAACTCTACACGTGAACGCGAGTCTCCAACGTATTCTAATAATGCTTCGGTTTATATTCACTACGGGTAATATTTTAGTATATTAATTATTTGTCTTCGTCTTTGAGAGTCTGAATATTTTAGTTGCTTCTCAGATATCATGAATAATAACGTCTATATGTATATATGTGAATATGTATGTATTATTTCAGTTAGTTCTTCTATAAAGCATGTGTAGTGCTGGGAGAGGACCATACGTGATGTGTAAAAAGAAAACTTTTAAATATGTTTTATTATCTATGCGATATCATTTTAGTAAATTGGAAAAGTTTCATTGAATGACGCTCGTTTATCTCTCTCAATCGTACTGCGATAAAACGAAATTGTCCCAAATTCGCGGGCGTGGAACAGCCTTTGTTGAGTGGATACTTATACTAATGATATTCTTTCAATTTAATATAGTCTAATTTGACATGATTTTTATTCATTGCTTGATCGATACCTTTGCTTATAAATCACTTAAATAATACTTTAAAGGTTTATTTTATAATACAGAAGAACAGATATTGCATAACATACTTATATAGACAAGGCACGGTTCGGATGGGAGGTCTGCGGAACACGACTCCTCCATCATCTCGCACGACCGACTAATGAGATCGTAACTCTCCCGAACGTTTTGTAGCCGATACCACTTTAGCGATACCAAATGCTTAGCCATTGCTTACCGGTTGAAGCATCTATCGGTATAAGACGTAACGGGTATGAAAAATTTTATGTATATAATATATTTTATAGAGAACTAAAGAATTAAAGAGTGACTGTGTTAGATGAAATTAGTAATATCAAAACTGAAGTTTATTGACTGTTTAATATAATCTAAGACTGTATTTACTTTAATAGTTAAAAAATTTGAAGCAGCGATCAATTTTGAAATTGTTCAAAAAAGTAAAATCTCCATATTCGCATTTATCGTCTTCTACAGTTTACTTGGGATAAGACGGCACAGAGATTTAGGCGACGAAGCAAAAATTTCATGAAGGCGCCAAAATACGACGTATTATGAATATTTGCGGTCTTATCCCGATATTACTTTCACAAATCACATTCAGTGAACACGGTGCGTTCAATTTCAAAAACGCGATTACGATTTACGTGAGTTCGACTGAGCATATTATTCGGCTTGTTACTACAGATACAAAATTACCCTCGCCATACAATTAATCTTTCTAAAATTAACGGCGCTTTGTTGTGTGGTTATGTAAAAGTTAACAGTGACTGATTTATCCAATTGGGTTTCTCTCAAACTACTATATTTTGCTACTCTAAGAATTCAATTTTTTATATACGCATAAAATATTACTATAGAATAATGATACGATTCCAAGCTTGCTTTTCAACCGTCTGCGGTACAAAAGGTTTAACGAAGCCCCTCGCAGCGCCGTCGCGTCACTAACAAACTTTTTACTTCAATTTCTTGTTGACACGACACAATTTCGATGTTACCGTTTGTACAACGAATTCATTCAAACACGACCTATATATTTTTAAAAATTTAACATGATTTTAATTTTAAAAGTTTAGGATATAATAGACTTTCGAAACGGATACAAAAGCATTCTCCAATAATCAAGTATGTATTTAGCGCTTTTCAGATAGCTCAAGCCATTATCCGTATTTGCACTAAATCAATTAAACACAAACAAAACTCGAAGTGAAGTGCCAATCGATTATTCGACCGACTGACGAACACCTCAAGTATTAAACTTTCACCAGTACTACACTCTGCCATCCATTAATTACTAGAAAGACAGACAAAACTAGCTGTTGGAGTATGGGGACTAACAAACGATATCAGTAGTGTCAGCTGTTTACCACATGCTAGACATTTGAGAATAACATGTAAAGAAGAATGAAACTTCTAACTTACACCAAATAGACAATAAAATATATAATGTCATAGAATATGAAAAGATTATACACGTAAATTACGTTACGTTACGTAAATAACGTTAAAAAAGTACATTGACATATAGCAAGCATATCTCATATATAGCAAGCATTTATTAGTGCGGTTTAATGTAAATTCAAATTAAATATAAGCTCACAACTTAATTATACATAGCTCTACATATTGATAGAACATGAAAAACCTTTCGTCAGGAAAATAGCAGGTGTACCGTGTAGTGAGCCCACGTACCAACAGATTTAGCAACTACTCTAACTTTATTTATAAGTTGTTTCCAGTATTGTGATTTTATATCTTAACATTTTTATAAAAAAAATATGAATGTTTTTTTACAAAACAGAGATATTTTCTGTTATTTTCCTCAATTTAGGGTCAGAACTTTGAGGAAAATATTGTCTTACACGTGCATCTCTTTTATTAGGATTTTGGAGTAATTTGGACGACAATTTTATTTTTCAGTTAGTAGGTACATAAATATCTCTGAAGCGAAGCCAGACGAACGTAAGACAAAAATACAAGCTCATTTAAACTCGGCAAAGTTTTTTCGTTGCTCTAATTTTGTGGTCTTTTAACAATTTTGTTGAGAAAGAAAGAAATTCAATCTAGTTAATTAGTTTCCAACGTAGAATTTTAAAGCTTCACTAAATTTAAACTTTTAAACATTTTTGTCAGTGAAATTAAATATTTTTACATACTTTTTGCCAACATTACCCGTTTATAACGATTAAACAAATCAAGCTTAAATATAAACAAACAAGATTACTTAGTTTTAGTTCAATTACATGAAGTTCAGGCTGACTCTGTGAAAGTTTCTAGAGTTACAAGTCTTAAGAAACTGAATACGGCTCAAAGTGAAAGTTTTCTATGTAACTTTATCTAGGTCGACCTTACAACAAATATTCTAAGACGGTTTCTAAAATACAAGATTTCTCAAATAAATTAAATAAATAAGGCTCTAGGTATATATAACATAATAGAAAGGTAAAGTTAAAAGATTGCATACAACGCCTCCGGCAAAAACGTCCATCGTACCCTCATGTACTCAAACTAAATATTTTGAAGAAAAATTTCTTGTTTTTGTACCATAAAACTCTAGGCTTTGATGAAATATTCATACAGTAATATTTCTAAACGGTCGACAATAGATTGTCCCTTGTAAACCAACTTTATCTCCGTAGTCTTAAGGCTAAACATCAAATAGACGACAATATAAATGGAGGTTGGAATGAATAAGAAACAAACCGAGTTGATTTGTTGTATCTAGATTTAAGATATTACTTAAGAAATTATAGAGTAACACTGCCTTTAAATAATAAAATATTTAATTGTTATAGTATCTTTAAAAATATATATGTACCACAGCCCAAGTCGGTCGCTAGTCATAAAACTTAGTTGCAACAATACCGCCGCGCGCACAGCCAGCTAGAGGTCAGCTGATATAGAATGATTAACCGAACAACCAGCCTCCGGCTATATCCTCCACAGAATTAATGTAACGGAAGGCTCTTTGATCCGGCCCACGGTACGCTTCACATTACATCAGGTAAATCATCTGGAATACACCGTACAGAATTTCATCTCGCCGTCTTTAGTTTCAATCAGGGAATGTATAGGAACTATTTGAACAGCATATTTCATACAATCCTCAATTAAGGTAAATATTTATCTTTCTATGAACAGGTAAAGGTGCCTCGGGGCCCTTAATGGGGGCGGACCAAATTATTGTAGATTTCACAAGTAATTTTTTACAGGCAAATTGTTTATTTGTCATCCTTCTACATATTCACCGGAAACCAGTTACCAGTTGGAAACTAATTTTCTTTGTCTAGAACACAGAAGAATATATTTGAATATAGATTTTTACGAGAAATGTAACGGAAAAAATATCATAAAGCATCTCTTAGTAGCACCCTTACTCTGTGACTCTTGGCAATTATTATGCAAATATAAAGTCCCGACGGTCAGTGCTACGAAACAATGTGTTTTAAATGTGCATGTTTTATGCGTAATCGGATTTTTTATTCAGTTCACCCCTGGCGTGGTTTCTCAGAAGGCACAAGCAAACTTTGTTTTCATCCAAGCTGTCGCAAGTTGTGTTGTAAACGAACCATACACATTATACAACTTAAAACAATATTAATTTGAATGTTCGAGTAAGCAATAAACATATAAACAAACTTCATATAAACTTTGAAACAAATGTGGGTAAAGTTGTCTGTTATTTGCATCTTGTAACCTTAATAACTTCAAGGCGTTGAAAATCCACACGTATAGCAGCGTTCCACGATGTCATTCGGGTTTATTTCATGAATAAAATATTTAAGTTTCAAAATAAACCTCACAAATTTTCAAAAACTGACTGATGGAATCTGAATGGTTTTTTAGTCGTGGTAATATTTCGACTGGATTTTACATTTTAACTCCGTTCAATTACATTATTAGTTAACAATTATCA
>JAOSYY010000005.1:885233-910975 GCA_025727935.1 Hebomoia glaucippe
TATTATTAATTAAATAGGTATACGTTAGTGTTCAGTTTAATGTGAATATATGTATGTGCTATGTGTAGTAGCCTACAGTTTAATATTTTTGTATGGTACCCTAAACATTTCCCAATATCATTATTATATTTTTCTCAATAAGATAATTGATAATATTAAGACTGTGAACTGTCAATTTTACTCTAGTAAATCTAATATTGTATTATATAAAAAACTAGTCAGGAATATTCGAAATCAAGACAAATCGAAATATCAGTGATCTGTATAAGATTTAAAATTGTTAATTTAATAATAAAAATATATTAATATCATAAACAAAATTAAAATGTTTCCACTTATCTAAAATGTTATTATTGAATATTCAATCGCAGGGCTTGGACTGCTACGCGTCTTGTCTACGCGAGGCAGAGCGCATTTACTCCGCTACTTAACCTACTTTAAAAATCATTTTCCGAATAAAACCTTATTTTTCCAAGAGTATTTTCATTGGATCGTATACACAACAATGTTTAAAACAAAAGCGAACTTCATTTCACTGCACTTTTCTTCAGCAGCCTACGTTCACAATTATCTTTGCTAGCCTTTTAAGCACTCGTAATCGCAACTCGTACATTTGTAAGTTAGAGATTAGATTCATAATTTAATATATTTTATGTCAAAACAGCGATATACAATTACTAATTGGTGTTATTTAAAAATTCTAAAAACTACTATAAGTAGCTAAGTTATGCTATTAATGTTTTGATTTATAAGATTCACAAAATATGTATATAAAGGTATATAAAAATTTCACACTATATGACGTCGTTCTCCTTAGGCATACAGCGTAACCGAAAAATATATAATATATGTTTTCATTCCAAAAATAATTGTATTTTTTTTGTGCCAAAACAGGTACAGACATTTCGGAGACAAGCCAGAACTAACGGACTGGTAGACTGGTAGACTGGCTGACAAACTCACAACATATATATATATATATATATATATACATATATATATATATATGACATTCATTAAGTAAACTTATCAGTCATTCTTACATGTCTCTCGATACATTAGTTGTAAAAGGAATAAAATCGGCAGCACACGTCATAAAATGATTAAGGATAACATATGGCTAAAATCTTAAGGCCCGCAACGCGTCTCCTTAGCTCCTGGTCTTCTAGATATCCATGAGCGACGGAAATCATCAAGAGGTCATATGAGTATGTTAGTTGATTCCTTGTTGTATGCATAAAAAACCTTAGGGGCATTTTGGAAAATTGGGAAGTATTCACTAAGTAATAGTCATGACTCGAGACAGTATTCAGCCTTTTTTATAAAAAATGTCTTTTAAAATCTCTGTGAACTTTTTTCCATTAAAAGATCGCAGTTACTGCCAAGTTAAAATAATTAAAGAGATATTCATCCAGACATCTCGGACGTCGGAGAGGACCGCAATGAGTGTCCGAGTATCTTCGAGAGCGACAATTAGGCGGGGTGGATGAAAGCTCGAGGGAATTAAGCTCGACACTGGAAGAATACAATCTTACTTATAAGCATGACTAGGCTTTACATGGCATAAAGAGTAAGTGTTATTAGGACTGTATTCATTCAGTTACGTAATCTTACCTATTACAAAGTATCTAACATTTTGCCAAGAATCAATGAAAGCTATTAAGTAATAATGTAACAAATATAATAGGTTAATTTGTGCTAATATACAAAGAAACATTTAATTAAAGTAATATGTACCGAAACAATACACGTCTTATTAGTTGCGTGAATGTCTATCTCACTAACAAAGCCACAGGCGGTGTCTTATATTACATTAACCAATGAAATTCATTCATACCAGGACGGCAGATTAAGAAAGAGATATAGCTAAGTAAAGAGTAAATATACATTTTAGCTACATATTTACGTACATTAGATGTCGAGTTGACCTCAATAAAGTGCTCAAGTGCCCGAGTTATAGTGGACAGGGAAACGAGCTAAGAAGTCCAAGTTTTAAGAGACGGCCATTACGTGAAGAGCGCTCGCGCTCGAGACGACCAAATTAATCCAGTTAACCTACACTCGGCTGCTAATACACTCTCAACATTCAGAGAGAGCATTAGCATTCATTTTCTGCAACATGGTTGCCGCATGGCGTTCAGTAGTCTTCTACAGAGAACCAATGTAATAATAATACCGTCTTCATGAAAATCAAGGCTAAAGGCCTACGGGTGTTTGGGAGAATGAACATCCGATGCACGAAAGTGGGTGATATCGTTTACTATGTTAATTTTCCAACCTATCACAGTGCAAATTGGCAAATGCGATACGACTTACATACCATATCATAAGCGTATGGTGAGTAATTATTAAATTACAGAATTTCCTAAAGACAAGATTCCAAAAGAAACAATGATTTGTTTCTTTTGGAATTGATTTGACTTGGTTTTTCATTGATCAACAAAACGCGCGTACTTGACAGAATTTCTATAAAATGTAACTGAAAAATTCTCAATTTCGTTAATTTCCCGTCATATCATCACTCGTTTGAGTTACCGGGAGGCGAGAATGCTTCAGGAGGTCAAACTCGTAATTCACTTAAAACGACAGCCCTCACCAACCCTCGTCACGTGGTATTAGGGCGAAATAAAACAATCTCAGATCATAATATTATAAAAAATTCCGGTATTACGCTCTCCTGCCTTACGAAGAACCCTACACGATCCAGATGATTGTATCAAAAGCGGTCATCAGCAAAACCCACAGTGCCGAAATCTTGTGTAAATAGGTGAAACTCTGTCAATATTTCTACAAAAAATACTGCAAAATTAACAAGTTTAAAGGCTAGAGCGTAGTATCGTTTAAAGATTCATTAAAACCTCTATGTGAGAGCGGAGCTCCTTCATAAAAGTTAATATAAGAGCTGGGTCAACACTCGCAATTATTGTTAGATGTTACAAAATGAACAGACACGTCTTTTGTCCGGTAAATTTATTTTAATGTCACGAGTTTTTTACGCGCTTATGCCTAACGTTATACCTTGTTCACATTGAAAAGTGAATATATTTGTAATGACTTTCTTGAAAGATAATTATGTTATACGTGTATTTATATGATTGATGTCCCGGTATATCGATAAAAAATTAAATTAAATAATTTTAAAATAAAAAATCTTATATATAAAGCTGAAGGGTTTGTTTGTTTGTTTGAACTCTCTAATCTCGGGAACCGCTGGTCCGTTCCGAAAACTTCATTTAGAGTTAAATATAACATTTATCGAGGAAGGCTACAGGCTACATTCTATTATCAAAAAAATTAGGGATCCTCCCTAAAAAGCCAATAATGTAACCCAAGGTATCCGTAGGTAACGGCGAGGAAAACGATTGCCCGCGAAACTGAAACCGCCCCTGCTGGCGGAGGCGAGGTCCCTTCTTACACGTGCCACTCACCCGGGTGAGGAGCCGTCCCGCTCTTCAAGCGCCCATCCACGCTGCGGCAGCCCACGCTGAGGCCGCAGGGTACCCTTGGTCTAGCCGCAGACACACGGCGAGCGCTTTCGCGCTCGCCCTAATTGTCCGGTCAGTTTTAATAGCCAATAGGCTAAAAACACGAAAGTCCTTAAAAAAATCGAAATAAGCGCGAACGAAGCTGCTGGCATAAACTAGTATGTAATGTATAAAATAGGTACTTCTATGAATTTTGGAAACCTGTAATTGCCTAGTTTAAATTTAAATTACTTTCAGCACTCGCTACTTAATATTAATCATTCGACAGCTTAAAGCAAAACATCGAAAAGCTCACTTCAATTTCAGTTTTCGTGTGAGTGAAAATCATAAATTCCGTGCCTATAGGTATAAGGTATACTGCAGTGTCGGGGAAACTCGTGTCAAAGCAACTTGGACAATGCCTTCGTAGGATGTTGTCACCTTGAGTGCACTTATGTATCAAATATCATATATTTCGTATACTATTTTGATTAAATTAAAGTATATTAATTTCTGTTTTTTGTCGTTTATGTTTTTGAAGAGGCTTTACATTTTATAGATTGCTTAGTGCCGAAGAAAATGTGAAGACGCAGAAAAGTGCATTAACTGATAGTTTCCACTTCAACTACGATATCAAAGGGACCGGCAATCGACATCAATTTCCAGGATAAGCAGTGCGGTTCCACGAGCTCTGACAATGATCGATGAACGCTAATGCACGGTTTGATGTTAGACAGACGCTAAACCGCAATAAATAATCTCTTAATGTTACAAATGTTTTTATAACATTTTATTTTTATTTGTATTACCTAGTAAATTAGTTTACTCCAGCTTTAACTGAGTATTAATCTCAGCAGCGTAAGCGTGCCAGGGTAACAGAAACAGGATTTTTTTGTGTTTAGGCAAAGCAAAAGTTTATTGCTTAGCTTACTTTAGAAAAAAATTATACCAGTGAAGAATACGGAAAGGTTTCACCGTCCCATAAATAATGTCGATCGAAACGGAATTTTCAATATTTAAAAAATATGTTTGAAGAAACACTCTACTCCATTTAATCACCTCGGTCTATTGACATTGATAAGTTCTACGTTTTAAAGATTTTGAAACTGAAAATGTCCACTATGCAAGTGTGGTGACACCGCTCACAGAGAGCATGCCATTACAATATCGTATGCTGCAATACGAAACAACTCTTTGTTAAACTTTTGTATCAAATAAAATTTGCATAGAACTTTTAGCCTCGCCTCGTATTCATTTTCTTAAAAGGTATCTTCCGAGTGTAAGAACATTTAGACCGCTCTGATATTATAGTATCGGAACAAAAGATAGCATTGTATGTACTTACAGAATGAAATGTTTGTTGCACTTTTATTAACGGCGCTTCTATTTGGGTGATATTTTGCAAATTGTGAATATAAAAGCTTTCCACTATCGGATACTACCTATTTCACGAAAATGGATTTTGAAATTCGATTAAAAATTAATTGAACGAGGAATATTTACTACTGATGCCTTCAATTCTGCTAGTATATAAATTCCCCTAGAATATAAGCCTCCATTGTAAAGAAATTTTCTCTATTTTTACAACCGATCGAATTATAACATACGTATATCTAATATAAAACAATACATACCTTCGTACTAATACGGTTTGCAAGCATAGTACCACTCCTAAAGCAAATTCTTAAATCCCAAAGTAATGGATACTATCAAAATCTAACCTAATTTCCTCTTTACGGTTTTGTAACATATTTTACATAATCGAACTCAATGCTTTCAACATCATTCTTACCATAAATAAGATTGTGTAAAGTGTCCTCCATCAGCAAATCGGTTGATATTCATGAAAAATAAATGTGGGCTGTTTGGAGGAGGGAAGGCAGGGAATTAAGACAGAGTGCTTCGGAGACGAGTCGTCAATCACACGCCTACGAGCGGCTCGCGAAGGAAATTTGCAAGTTTCTACGACAGGCGCGCCATCTATCTTAACATTACCGATTTTCTACGGATTTCAAGTATTTCCATCTGTTTTATTTTTACTGGTAAAAAATATAGTGTTAGTGTTTTTAAATATATATATATATATATATATATAAGTAACAGATTTGGTTTTCCTATAAAACTAGGACCATTAGAAGCACTCATACAATATTAGTCACAGCGATTAAGCTACGCAATAAACTCTATACATTTTAATCTTCATACGAAAGATATACCGAGTATAATTACCTAGAAAATCCACTAATAGACATGAGTAAAAGTATTAAGCTTTCATCGGTATTTTTAATTTTAATTCTGAGCACAGTAACTTAATAGAACCGTATGCAACGATTACATTGGTGTAAATTTAACTATAATCTGCGGATTTACGCAAATATTCACTATTTAATGCAAATAACTAACTTCGAAACTAATGCAAGGTAGTTTGACAAAGTAATATCTAGATCGGAATAAATAAACAGAGCGAGAGGGTAAAGACTCCGATGGTAGCAGTCGTGTAACCGCAATACATTTAGCTTATTCACATTAGGGGTTGCTTCGTAACGTAATTATTGTAACCTGTCATTGCACGCCACTTGTGATTTCATCGCGAAACAGAATTCAATGCTGTGAAGTATTAAGTCGGGATAAAATATATTTGCTGTTGAAATGAGTATGTATTTGGTACAGATTAAATTTATCCGTTCACAGTCTCTTCATTGGGAAGCATTATAGATCATAGAATATAGACATTTTATTTACAGCCTTCGTAAAATATATACAACAGTTACTAAATTTGAAACGTCTTTGAATACATACGCAAAAATATACAAACATTACAGACATGGAAACAGCTTTTTTATCCTGTACCAAGCACAAGTTCGGTCATGTGTAGAAGTCGTATCGAAATTGTAATAAAATTGAAGCCGGTGAAGCGAAGATGAGAGCAATCTTCGAACTAGGTATGTATATTCAAAATTGTTTCTTATTGAAGCGAGAGTATTTATTAACAAATACATCAAATATGCACCCATTTATAAATATTATTAAGAATTTGTATCTAAATTTATTTTACATAACACGAACATTAATAACTGTATTAATTAATATAAGAAACATAGCCACATCTCTTCTAAACCTGCAATAATAAACAATTTAAAAGAAAAATAACGTAGGCAAAACTCAAGCGATTCAATATTTCTTTCAATATAAACAAGTGTCTCATTAGAGATGGCAACATTCCGCACTAATGGCGAAACGACCGTCGGGCCTCGTTTTAATTAATTTTAATAATTTTGTAATTTATCTAACGTAACGTCTTTTTGGTAGTAGAATACAATATTAATTAACTATATAAACAATCGTAATTCCATTAAAGTCGATATTATTTTTCCACTCTGGATCAATTTACTAGTGAACAATTTAAAACACTCGGTCAATAAAAACTTTAAACTTGTTAACAAATGCGTAAGCACGAAACTAATTTACGCATAATAGGACTCCATAAATACAAGGTGTATGCTGTAGGGGCAGGTAAGGGTTGAACATGGAGGTGTTTGTAAACTGACCCGTCTTGAGAGCCTGTCAAGTCATGCTACCTTGTACGTAACTTCCGAAATCGGATCTGTTTTTCGGGATAATACAATTTTAGTAGTTAGTAAACAACTTTAAAATAGACCTGTTACAGTACGTTTTTATTATTTTTTATGTAAGAGTTGATTATATTATTATATGACATTTAAGAATAAACCAAAATTATGCGTGTTGTCAAACGAAATAATATTCAAAAAGTCAGAGTTCTAGACATGGACTTTTTGAACATTATTTTGGAATTTCGATATCATCCCGTCGCGTTTAATATTCAAAAAATCCTTAATACAGCATACTAGTAAATAATATGTTAAATAGAAATATGATCTAAAAATCAAAATCCGATGGGACTAGACCTCTTAATTCATTGCGAATTTTACTTACACCTAGACCAATGAAGCCGTTACTTTAACAAGCCAAAGTAACTAACAATAATGAATGTATTCCCCAAACAAATTAAACTGAAAATCCTCCTAACTCAATACGGAATCAGTTTCAAAAGACAGACTTGCAGAGAGATTGAAAAGTTCCCCGTTTCAATATTTACAGAGCCATCGAATTACTCGAGCAAATTATTTTAACCTTTTCGGAGCCGGCCTCAGTTAAACACCTAACGACACATTAACACAACTATATAACTGCTCCTGACATCTTTTTCGGTCACGTGAGAGAATATTTCTTTGTAGTTCAAATTTTTCCGTCTTTTTGCATAGATTTCGGTAAAATATTGAGTCGCCTTTTTAACGGCAATAACATTATCTTTAGTATGATGGGACACTGTAAAATGATATCAGAAGTATTTTCGAGATGAATATCCCTAATTTCTTTAATATTAAAATGAGAAGCCTTACTGTTTTAGTCTTTTATATAAACAGCTAAGATTTGTTTTAACCAAAAGAAGGTGTGCCAAATATAACATGTGACAAACAAATAATAATAAAATATGTTTTAATTTGAGTTACACCACAGATCACCTAACAACACATATTTTTACTGAAAAGAAATATAAAAAATTTATTAAGAGTTAACAAAAGTTTCAATTCTGTACCGAATAATTTTACATGCGCATGTAACTTCAGAACTTTTTTATATCCGGCTCTATTCAACAATGCCTGTCGACCACCGACCTCAGGATAGAAAGGTTCTATATTGTGATAGCGAAAAGCTGACAATAATGTTCGCGAGGCAAGTTGGGCGGCCGACGGACGACTGGGGCTGACTGAATCAATACGTAATCACGCTGTCAACGACAGAACCAAATGTTTTCCATTTAGCTCGAGAGACGTAATTCTATCTGAAGAGGAGCCCAAATTAACCAGCTCCCATGTCTTCGTATAACGATTGGAACTTAAATTTAGAAAAAATATTTCGTTTAAAAATGAAAATGATTACGTAAAATTAAAATTATAAAAGATTAATAAAACTTTAAATAAAAATAACTAAATAAAAATATATACACTTACTGAAAATTATCTCTAGAAAAATCCTTAAACAAAAGTCGCCTAAACTTGAAATACAGTATCTTCCAGGTTCATCAAATATTACATTAACGCGTACATCTTAAAGGCTTAAGGAAATCCCTGAAATATAACAATCTCCAATACATCCAAGTCGCAAATCCCTCCGCCAGGCGGTAATTTAATGAGTATCGAGTATTTTGAGGAAAACCAAGGATTATCTCGATTTAGAAGCAGTCTTAGCAGATATACATATATATTTGTTAATACTTTTTACGTGAATGTTTTGTTTCATTTGACTGTTGCTGTTATTTATCAAAGATTTGTACGCCTTTATTTTAGGAATACGCATTTTATCGGTAGATGTCCTCTTTCGTAGGTTACTCGTTTCATAGCGGACAAGTGTGTGTTTGTACTTAATAAAAATGAGTATCTTTACTATTACTATGACGTAAAAACTCCAAGTTTATTTCTTGTGAAGCTTTTTCTGAGGCATCCCTTTCTCCCACGACCTAAATGCATTCAAAAGGTAATAGCAATCACTACACTGTATATTGCTTTTATAGTGTAACCATAAACAAAAAGGCGCATATGTACAAAAATGTCCCGAAGTGGCAAAGTTAATTTCCGAACGTACGGAGGGTAGCGGGTTGGAGAATTTCCCCCGGGATTAAATTAATATTGCCATTTCAAAAGGATTTCCTTTCAATAAAACACCATTAGGATACAAAATCAAAGTATTGATTTTGCTTAGTTTGTCAATGTGAGCCCGGCAATTATGTATATTTGGTAGACTTTTTAATATGGGAAAATTTGTAATTAAGGTTATGTTGAAGAAGGTTGGGAATATTTTGTCATAAATTGTTGCAATTATAAGTCCTTCTCGTAAAAAAATAGTATTAAAATGTATTATGAAGACTTACATGTAGACATATGTGCATCTAAAAATATGAATAACAAAACCGCAAGAAGATTCGGAATGAAATTTCGTATTAACATTATCTATTTAACTTAACAAATTTAATAATCACTGACAAAGCGCGATATTAACTTAGATGAGGATAGTTTGCAATATTATATATATTTATGGAATATAACGATTCATTTAATATTTAGGTAATTAGGTAGGTGACATCATTCTAATGTACTAATGTACTTGAAATCAAAAATAAAATTATATATATTTATACTCACATAAACAAAGCTTGGTCACCATATACTGACAACTTACATGGCTTATAATGTATAGCTTTTAACGGCATACACTATATAACAGTACAACTTTTAATAAATTCGGTTGTCGTTTGCTTTCCATGTAAGCGGATCCAACAATTTCTAGGATCGTCCAATAGAAGCGGCTGATAAAAATTCCCCGGAAATATAATTTAAATCCAAATGTATTCAATAAAAGTGGGTCACCTGCAGACAGGAACATTGATTTTCAAATGAGACACAATATCATTGTTAGTAGTGAAAGGGTTAACACAAAGAAAACACGTACGCAATCCGCGGACTAATGGAGGGCGCCTTTGTGACGTAACAAAGGATTTCGCATAATTTTGCTCCAGTTGAAATTACAATACACAGCTACTTTCTGAGTCGAATTCACAATATGTCAGGATGACTTACATTGTTAAGCCCATACATACACATGTTACCTCCAAACTCAACATTCATCATATACATGATTTCAACTCATTTCTCAGTAGCTGTTAGACAATTAATGAATGTGGAGTTACGGACCTACAAATTTTAAATTAAACAGTTACTATTACTAACACCGCCAAATCTTACGCGCACTATCAAAATTACCTTATCATTCATAGACAACCTATACAATACCATAAAATAATTAACGACCTCGATTTATCGTGATTACAGCTCGGCTCTCCTTAATACAATCACGTTTGGCGATTCGATTGAATTCGACATCAATCTGATTTATATAAATACACAGATCTTACAAAACATACTGATGAGTTCAGTTCTCGAGTGAATGTTTTATTCATAATATTGCTGTCAAAACATTGGGCAGGAGTCCATTACTTGGTAGCCATTGAATAAGTTCTGTCAGTTAGCATCGGGCGCGCCGTCTCGCAAGGTGTCAACTTAGATTGGCAACGGCAGGTAAACTCTCGCTCCAATTGCTTAGAAACTTAATTAAAACAGAGTTAGAAGCGGGAAGAACTTTTGTATAGCTCGCAAGTTTGCGACTCTTAGCTTGTAACGTTCACTTTGAAACTTTTAATAAATATTTTCAAAATTACTTATCCCTGCATTATTTATTCAACGATAAAAATATATCCTTACTTCTATACACTTCATTGCGTTTGATGAAGAATTGTTTTCGGTCATATTTTAAAATTCAATTTTATCATAACAACGTATTCAAAGCTGATCAGATCTTTCTGCATTGTGTATATCTATTGAGGTAGCAGATAAAGTATCGATAACTGAAGTGCAGAGAGTTTTGTAAGCGATATTTTTATTTGGGAGCCGATCTGTTCAAAGAAGCAATAATATTGTTCGATTCGAACGAATTGAAAGTTATTACTTTTCAACTGAAGCTTTTATATGATTCTGCTTTCAAAAGTGATTTTGTTTTATCACAAAGAATCGTTACATTTAATTACTTTATTACAAGAAAAAAATAATTTTCAGAATCAATTATGTTGAATATTGTATGTAATTCAAATGATTTTTACTATACATTTAAATTTAAACTTTAAAACATTCTTGTTCTGCATATAGAAAAATTTGAAAATTCCATGTGAAAACTTTAAATCATTATTTCACATGGGTGGTGCAGGTGATCGGTTTAGGGAAGGGAATGCGACAACTCCGCCCAGACTCAGTTTAAGGTAATTAAATTCAAATTGCGTGTAACTGAAGAGGCCCTTAGAGGCGACTCTAACTTGCGACTGCCTACTGCTTGACCTAATTTTATTGAAACTTTACATTTTGTTAGAAAAGATGTTTAAATTAATACAATATTATTACTTAAAAGTTCTCGCCACGTTTGCAAAATGTTTCCTTTTTTGATCTTTTTTAATTAATATTACATATATTGATAAGTATAATATTAATTGTACACTAAACATCAGATTAATAACAATCTATTTGGTATCAAAATTAATATCTTGTTAAATTTTATTACGAAATTTATTCAACAAAACTACCTTACAACGAGGAAAACTAAATATCATATTTATTTTGTAAATTAGATGTCCAATCAAAACTGCATAATAGTGTTAAAATTAATTTTCCGGGCTTTATAAAGCTGCATTTCAGTATATTTTAAATTAGTTCATTAATAGGGCTTGACAAAGATTACTGGAATAATACATTTACCCACAGTGTAATCCTCTGCGAATATATAACATTATAAAACAGATTCGTATGTAAAAGTGCAGCCATTACGGGCATAAGCGAGAAAGCCGGAGCCACGCGGTACATTAAACGAGCGTTATTTACTTTGCCAAGTTAGTCGCGTAATGCATTCTACTTCACCCACGAGAAGATTAATTACATGAAACTTTTGTTACAATACCATTCAACAATACATTTTTGACAAATAAATAAGAATTTGAAATAAGAGTCCCTTACAATTAACTACAGATACGGTATAACATTGATAAATGCGAAACATCCGTGTAACTGCTTCCAATCAAATTGTTATTTTTAAACAAATTCGGTTCTCTCTAATATTTTGCTCTCATTTCACATAAATAGTAAAAGTAATAAGCTCGTAACGAAGATTACCCGGAATGTATTATGTAATCAAGCAAGACATTTGATGCGCTGTACTTGGGATGGATAGGAGCAGTTATCATGTCGATTTGGCAGCCGTGGTAAGGCGTGGTGAAGGCTCAGGTCGGCTCAAGGTGAATTATGGACAACACGATCCGTTACGATCAGCTCACGCGTACACTTCTCGATGTTGTGATAGTTGGGATTAGCATAGAGTAGTAGGCGTAGATACCCATACAAAGTTTTAGTATATAATATATTCTTAGACCGAAACTGGCTTGTTTTGTAAACACTGATCAGGCAACAATTAGCGAAAGTAAATAACCTTAAACTTAGAATTACGTTGAATGTTTGGAGTTTAATTAGATTAAGCTGGAGCCGAAACTAAAGCGGGCGCCCCGCTCTGCGAGGCTCGACACTGAGCTAATGAGTGCCGATTAATAATGTAGCAACAGGGTGAGCAAACTTACAGGTACAACTTGGGCTTCACGCTGCTTTTGCATAATTTTAATTATCCTAACACTATACTACACTACATCATATATTTAGTATCGTCCACAAAAAAGAAATTCTTAGTTAAACAACGCATATAATTAAAAGTATCTATTTTTTAACTATAATAAAGATAATAACATATAATTTTGCTTGTCTCAGTGAAGTCCAACAGAGGTAAAGTTCGCTTTATAAATTTCACTCTTAGTCTTGAATAAACCTGACAAAGTTCCAACGAAGCTTTAAAACAATGATAACGAAGTAGCGCGCGGCGTGGCGCTTACTTACGTTACAAGTTACAAGTCGTGATGAACTAAGAGTATGCAAATAAGCGAAATAAAAGAGACTTTTGCGCAGTGCGTCTCTACGGATGTTACAATTACGCTCCGGGGCGGACCTCGGCCGACGTACTTTATTCTTCCTAATGAATGAGCCCTTTGAATACTATGTAGAGACGTGGATACAATGAAGATCAGTCCATGGAAAAATACTTAACATTTTAGCGTAGTTGACGATTCATTGTAATATGATAAAAAGAGAAGGATAACGTTTCCTTTATAAATTAGAGTCTACAATTAGGTATCTGGAAATTGACTATAGTTTTTTTTGAAGAAAGTATATGATAAGTGCTAGGGACTCAAAACATATCAGGCGGAAACATTTTTTTTAAATTGTGTTTCGAGGATACTTGAACTGAGGACTAAACACAGCAGGCAACAGACGCTAAATACACCTATATACACATACCTTACAACTGTGCCGTTATTACATCATATAGCTGATTTTTAGTTTTGTAAATCTTTACAGCTAAGTCAGACTTGCCTACTCAATTAAAAAAAGCAATATCTGAACACTAACTTAAATATTATTAAGTTATATTTCGTGGAGATCAATCGTATAAGCCTCCTTTTAAGATTCAATAAATGCACGTGCGAGATTTATGTGAAACAAGACTTCGCAAACGACACCGCTCGTACATATTTAAAGAATCGCTGAGTAGCAGCTCCGCGCGACCGTCTCTGGTACATCCTTACATGAATTAATCATGTTTCCAATGAGATGGGTTCTGAGGGTTTTTCACAAAGGGAATATTTAGACAACATTAAAATATATAAGTTATCGTTGCCAGGTCGCAAGCGATCCCATTTATTTACTAAAGGAAAATTTTATCGAAATAATTTCCATATTCAATACAGTAATTACTTTAGAGAAGAATTTTAATTTGATCAAATTAAATGTTCTACAAAATACACTTTATTAACTTCTATACGCTTATGGTTAGATTGTGTTACAATAACATATTGAATTTGAAATTATTACATACACATTGTCTAAAATAACACACTAATAGTGAGATAGCTACACATATTATTTTATAAACGAATCATGTTTTAATGTAAAATTCACAGGTAAATTCAATGGAATCCTAAAAAGGCACCGTTTAGGCTGACTCTATTATTAATTTAGCCTCAAAATACTAAATTATACGAAATTTCACTTAAGTATAATTCTAATTAGAAGTAGGTTAAATTGACGTAAAATTGAATGACACTGGGAGTTACAAGTGAAGCTAATAAAAGAGCATTACAAAAGGTAAAAGTCTCAAACGTGAATATCGTTCCCTGACAAGATCAGACGAGTTCGAAGTGATCTCTCACTGAACAGCGCCGAGCTTATTGCAGCTTTCATAGGGAAAACGAGCTTAAGTGACAAATACTAGCAAAAGCATCAAAGTAATTGTAACTTTCCATGCAACGTAGGGAAGGCATTTTATAGGTGATTATTAAATATATAATTTTCATAAGCTAAAGCTTCATTAAGTAGGTCTTATCTACCATTTTTACGAGGAACACTGAAGGCTATTCATTTAACTTATTTACACAAACAGACCAGACTGCATATCGTTACAAAAATTTATCAAAAATATTATGAAATTTCATAAGTGATTTCTTATTATTTGCCTTATGAGAGTGAGTTTTGGAAATAACTATTGACCCGACAAGATCAATAAGAAACATTTCAATTTCTAAATTAATATGATAAGGTAAACGTCTACCTCAACTCAATGTTGAGATATTTATCGCCGTCTATTGAACCTTGATTGGAATGGATGAATTCAGTAAATAATAAATGTCGGAGAAAACATTTAGCTATAAAGAATTCATTTGACTCATTTTAATTGAATAAATTTCCAAAACACATTGTAAAACGTGAAAAATAATGTAAAGCTACTTAATGTAACAATAGTAAAAAAAATATTTGAATTAATATGAATCGACGTACAATTGCAATAATTTTAACATAAAACTATCCTCAGAAATTTTCGCTTATGTGTAAATATACTTGATTAATAAATTACTTCAGACTAACAAAATGGTAGTAACACATCACGTACTATAAATAACTCTACAAATTGTACTCTGACAGTTGGTATTTTTACACGCCTATATTGTTTGCGGCTAGGAGGCTTCACAAAGTTTAGCTCTGTTATACACCACTAGGCACGTCATGTGACGTCAGCCTAATACATGATAGGGGACAAGTGATCCCTGTGGGACATTTCGCGTAACATATTGTGCAATATGTATACCTATTGCTAACTTTTATATTGATTCGCAGGTTGGACTTAAGCGCAATAATTTCCATAACAAACAACATTTATTCGTAATGTTATAGAAATAAGATTCTTACTTTTCTTTAAAATTCCCTCAAAATAATTTTGCTCGTTAAGAAAAATATTCAATAACCTGCATTATATAATACTCGTTATTATACCGCTTATGGCTATTAGTTTGTGTTCGCTAAAAAACAAATAACAGATTAGTTAACAAAATCTTCAATAATTTTTAAAATAAAGTACTATGATTAGTTTCTTACAAGATGTTTTAGATCTGACCCGACTTACCGAGAACGCTTTCAGAAACACCAAACACTGTATGATCCCCTCCATAGTGTCGCCAGTGAGGCAGAACGTGCCTGTCAGATGTCTGCCTTTCTTGTCTCCAAGGTGTGGAGCCGCAGCGAGACTCGCGTGGACCAGGGCTCCACGAGGCCGCGCGTCCCTCGTGGGGAGGACCCCAGGGAGGGGAGCTCCCTCCATCAGACGGGCGAAAGGGTCCATCGCCCGATATCAGCACTCATATACACTGTGTCATCACTTACTGTACACTCACTTTGCATAGAACTATTTCTACCACTGACGTATATTTACGAATGTGTAAGTCAAGTCTAAATGACCTTTAAAAAAACACGGATTGCAGTTTCAACTAAGATAATTGTCTTTAAATAGAATTATCCCTGTCCCATAGGTCTGTGATACGCAAATTAGAGAAAAATCCAGTCTAGCTTTGGAAAGAACTTTAGTTCCATGGAAAGAACTGTAGTCCCAAATTACTGAGAGTAGTTCAAATCGTTCTCAATGTATGTTTAATGTGACGATATAAGTAATGCGTACATTTCTACAGATCAGTTATTAAGGCCAATCAGACTCAATCCTTGAAGAGACAGAACGGATACATCGCTTCTTTCGGCAGAGGCAGGCGCATTCCTCACAGTGATACGTATCAGTGGGTTCGTCCCAACACTTGAGCACCGCTGTCAGTAAACTGTACAGCACAACCGCTATGCCGAGAATTATGTATATTTCCATAATGTGAACGGAACTTTTAACAACGTTCTACCGATGTACCTAAAGATCTAAAATATAACGGATAACTGCCCAAACAAAATAACTATTTAATTTAAAATAATAACTAAAAACAAATATCTCAAATAAGCTGATAGACATTGTTTTTCCCATAGATCTTAAAATACATAAGCACGATAACACAGACCTTACAAAAACTGGAGTAAGAATACATTCATAAAACATAATAGTGGAGTTTTTGTGAAATGAATCATAATTCATCAGGCAAGTGACAGAGCCGTTGGCGCCGGCCGTGATATACTGCGACGAGTTACTCGATCATCGCTCTCTACATAAGCACTCTACAGTGTATACGCGGCCTTATATCATTACATTCAGTGCGGAAAATTATGCGCCGAACAGTTTCTCTTAAATTCAATTTGGTTATAGAATAACCCGCTCAAAGAATGAACCAATGTAGCAATTACCTACGTTACGTAGCGCTTTCACTATCGCCATAGTCGTTAGCCTGCTACGATGTAGGTGAACTAAATTATTAAGGATCTTTAGTCATAGATAAAATTTTTGTATCTGTACATAATTATTTACAGCCACTATATTTATTATTCACTTCATTAATTTGTTTATAAATCAATCAATGCCATTTTCTTTTATAATATTGATAAAGGTATTCAAATGTGTAGAAAAAACAAATTGTAAGTCTTTTCAAAATAAATTCAGTTCAACATCCTAAATTAAAACGTTCGATCAAATTGCTCCCAGTCGTATTTAATCTCTACTGAATATTTTTCATGAAAACAATTACGAGATTATTTTCTGTTTAACAATGTTCGAATTAATGTCCCAGGTCTCCCCGATTATGAAATTCATTCAAACAGAATTTCCTTCTAAAATCCTGTTCGAAAGTTATTTTTTGAACAAAACATCCGCTAGTGATATGAAGTAGGCAAGAATATAACCAATTGGGTGTGAGATGTACAAGATTAGCTCAACAAAAAGAAACGTGTTGTTGAAACTTATCGCAGGCTTTGTGCTTCTGAAAGGCCTCTGACATCTGTTACGTAAGATACAAAAGCTTAAAGCTAAATTGTATAAGTATGTTTTACCTTTACACCCACGCGTACCGATGTAGTTGACAATAATTTAGAAATAACTTTCGAATATCTAGAAATTTAATATCTGTATTTCACTTTTTTAAAACAATCATCAATGAATAAGCCTCAACCGGATCACATTATAGGTATATTATTCAATAATTCACTGCTGACTTATTTATTTATAATGTAACTACACACCTTGCTTAAAAACAGACATTTCTGCACTTCATGACTTTTTCATCTATAAACAATGGTTCGTGACTATAATGGAAGATCTTCGATCCAATACTCACTCAGTGCTCTAATTTATTTTCCTTCAATAATTAATTTTATTATTGTATTAAATTACAATCCAACGAAATAAAAAAGTGCAACGTCAAACGTAAACAATATTATATTGTAAACAATTTCAAATATAACATTAAATTGATTTTGAAACGATCCATAAAGTAAACTAATTGATTACACGCGCTCACATTAAAATCATCGTATATTTTATACATGAAAATTAATACCAGATTTTAATAAAATTTCAGGAAACAAATTAAATTTTCGTATAAATTCGAAACCTACAAAGATTTATTACATATAAATGTAAAAGTATATAAGTTCAATGTACATGGACACCGCCGTGGCGCCGGTCTGGCGAGCTGGGCGACTCTTCAGCTATCGATTTCGATACCGGTGTCTACGATTCACTCGTGGAAATATAAACTAATTGCAATCGCTTTTTCTAGTCAATAGAAGACCTTCTATTCCACCGAGTTTCTATTTATTACATTTTTGTTTCATATATTTTTTAAATTCCTGCTCTGTACAAATCTTTTTATTGAAATTAGAATTTTCAGATTTTATGTTTCATGTGTAAGAAAATAAATAAAAATAGGAGCCATATATTTATATTTCATGAGCGCGTCTTTGTATTGTTATATATATATGGAGTCATATTTTAAGGTTATTCAGATGCAATATAGTCATAAGAGGCCAAAAGCCAATTTCCATTGTACACCACTTTTGAAAGCGCTCGGTAGTAGGTAAGGGCTCCACGGCCCTGAACGTGGCCTAATTCACTTGCAGAATATCTGAATAGTGTCGCGATGTAAGTTGAGCCTTCGCCGACATGTTGAACTTTCAAGCTTTACCCATTCTACATTTGAACCAATAACTAATACTCGTACTCTAGATGCATGATCATTAGATAAGATAACACATATTTCAACACCGCTTCACATCAAAAGATGAAATTCCTCATTTAGAACAAACCATAAAGCAAATTACAAATTCACTGAAAAATAAATAATACATTTTGGACTTTCCACAGTTAAACGAAGCAGGAAATTTCAAAAAGCGAAAATGTTTTTCGACATTTTACTTCGTTACCGAAAAATACAGTACAGAAACAATGGTTAGTACATACCTACTATTTCGACGCCGGCTGCCCGCGGCTACGACCTACTTTCGAGCGCATAATTAAAGGCAGGAACTTAAAAATCTGTCGCGAAGTAATTGCGGTTAGTGAGCTCCTTGCAAGTCATGTTGCTCTAATAGTATAGAAGTATAATATTTACTCCAACAATTATGTGAAAGAATAATAATAATCTTTCATAAACAAAATAATTGAGGGTATTTTTAAAAGATAAATATTTTAAAAATACGCCCACGAATTTCGCAATTAACCTCTAAGCCATTCGCTTAGTGGGCTATCGAATTGGGAAACCCTCTTCGAATATTAAATTATACGTAATCGTTTTGATACAGGTTTATAACGCGGATTTTGTTGAAATAATATTTTCTCCTACGGCTAAAGGGCACATTTTATGGAAATCTGTTAGCTACTTTAAACTACACTTATATCATATATTAAGAATTTAAGAGTATTTCTGTTTACTTTTTTTTACTTTTGTCTATTGTATTAATAATGTATGAATTGAAGTGAAACTTTGGCGGCAACATGGTTAGTTAGGATATAAAACTTAAGAGATAGGCACCTTTAAAGCGCATGTCGTAACTTATCACTTAAACCCTCAATAAATAACAGAGATACAAAAGATAAAATATTTCGTACATTTATAACGGGGGAAAACAAAGGCAGAAAGCCATAGCGCCTCGGAAACGGATCGGGGGGTATTGATTACCGCAATCCATTCTAAAACAAGCGTCCCTCAATTAATATAACCTACTGTCATTTATGTGCTCCTGGTATCCGAATGTTTTTCTGATACCCTTTTATTTGTTTTTCCATTTACATTTTCTGCACACAAATAGATAGACGTTTCGTACAACTTAAGATGAATTTGCTAGGAATGACGATTATTCGTAATGTGTGTAAACGTGTAAACACAAATATGCAACATGTCCATAGTAATATTTTCCATTATTGCACACAAAGAAATGGACATGTTGCCGCCTACATCTCCTTTAAAATTACAAAGTCAAATATTTTTGCATTGTCGAGTCACGGGATTGCATTTTCAATTTTATATTTCAGAAGAAACAGTACGGAATGGCAATTTTGCTTTTAGACGAGTACGTGGATTTAAATGTTAATGTGCACATTTTAAAGGGTGTCGTAGCGTATTGTGAAATATTTTTATAGACCGATTATATAAAATGTTTATATAATCACTTTAATTTATACACAAAATATGACTTTGATCTAAGGGCCGCTAAATGAAACAAAAAATAGCGTGAATGATAAATTGAAACGTGCCTATCTAATGCTTTCATATTAAAATGGAATAAAGTGAAAATAAGAATAATATTATGGTATTTATGTTTATGTTTATTGTTTAGTAAATCGAAAAGGTTCTTCTTGAATAGCTATGAATAAATATCCAATAAAATTTTTGAGTTTAATTTTTTTATGATTTTTACTTTCCAGGTAAAATTACAAAATTGCAGCATACGAAGGGATTTGAAAATTTTATGAGCAAAACTGAATTTTAATAACATCACCAGTAAAACAACCATAATTTTATTGAAACATAAATAACAACAGCATAATAGTGTAATATTGCAAGATATTATCAGACGCAACAATCGTACAGTCGGATCAAGCGTCGATGTTTGTAAAGCTAATTATCCACTACGACTATATTACAGACAAATAATTCGACAAACAAACGTAATGAGCTGAATAATTCACCACAATTGCGAACGAGTCAACAGGACTCGTAAATATGCGTCGATATGGCTTCCATACGCTTTCATGATGACAGCCACATACTTCCATAAATGTATTATAGACTACTAACTTTGTACAGCTAACAATAGTCACAGATAATACAGTTACTACTCGAAGGGAAATCTAGTATTCTACAATATGAAAATCAAATTCTGTATTAAATTGCAATTAGCGCTAAATACATATCAGTCTTAGTGAAACTACAGAGAAATTATCCATGCGAACATATAATCGCGTCCCATAAACTAAATCGAGTTTAGCTCAAATCACATCAGAGAGTCTCACAAGGCTCATCCCCGAGCCCGAAGGACGGTTGAGACCGTCTTTTAAAGAAATTTTCCCGCTTCGATAACTTTCTCAATTACGTCCACTTCGACGAGCGTCGCGACTAACGCGTCAACGGGACCTTAGGTTTGGAGCAGACGGACTGAGTTTTTTTAAGTATATAACCTTGCTTAAAGAACTTATTTTTTATGAACAAAAGACAACCGTTTTACTATTTGACCGCGTGATGCTTATTACAGGTGACATTATCTCAAAAACATACCCATTAAAATTCCACTATCAAAAGTAGCTTAAATTTGTATCTAAGTAATTTTAGAACTGCGGGACCAAAATACCGGTAAAATTTTTCATAATATTTTAATGAAACTATCTGGAAGTCTCATGGATGATATCTTCAAATAGTTCAGTGTCAAACATTCATGATATTATGCGAATTGGATATATCGTAATTAAAAGCTTCAAGTAAATCTTGAAAATCCAATAACAAGTCATTCCCTGGAAGAGGGCCATCTATGATCAGCCTTATACCCAAGCTGCGACACGAGTGAAACTCGGGTAAAAGTTTCCGCGGCCGAATTGTGAAGACGGCTCCACAATTCACAGCTCAAATCGAATCTGCGTAACTTTTTCAATATTTTAAAATTTATAAGTCGTTATGACGAGTTATGAAACAAATATTTTAATGTAAATCTATCCTGAATAAATTAATGGAAAGTCAATACAACAAAGTTCTATAACAATTTTGACTATAGTACTTTAATATTCCCAATAAATATAAACGAATATGTAGACTTTAACGCGATTTAATACCCAAAAAGTGTTCTTTACAGCGGCCATCATATATAATCTCCTATAGATAATGTTCTAACCCAGCATTTAAATGTTATAATAAAAATGTGAATAATATTCAATGGCGGCGATTTAAGATATAAAACATTACATATTATAAACATTAGTAAAAATATAATTATGAATAGATATGTCAACAATATCGCGGTCGAAACGTGCGATATCACATCAATCAGCGCTAATTGTCCGTTATTGTGCTCGTCAAATATACGCAACCACTTCAGCAAAGTATTAAGAATATCTATGAAAGACAACCACCAGCACGTCATTGTTATTCCAATATTACTACTGTAAATTTCGCTGTACATATTAAGTTAATTCATTACGCATTTTAAAACATGTAAAGTATTTTTTTGGATCATTCATTTTCATTTTGTAAACTTTCATCAGAATATTGTATTGTTATCAAAAACTTCGAACTTAGTTTAAAATAAACCTAATGCCCACGTTAAGAAGATAGACCAAATACTAATTAATAAACGCAGCTTTTTATGTCCCCGCAAGGACTATAATGAATAAAATATATTAAAACAATTTAGAATTCCTAATTTGAAAATATATTTATTAAAGGTTAGGGTGAAAGAGAAATGGTTCAAATTCTATTTAACTGAATAGAATCGGTAACATTTAAAATGTTATAAGAATAGTATTTGTCCGCTTCGCAAGGCGGATAATAATAAGAATCGGAGTACGAGCTGCACTCTCACAAAGAGAAAATATATATTTTTTAAGTCTCAAAATAGCTGCAAAGTCATTATTGTTCCGTATTATAACGAACCAGTCGTATCGAGTTCATAATGAAAACCTTACAAAGCAAATATCTAGAGCTAAAACCGTTCCACGAGCAAGATAATCAACATTCCTCTTTCTTTTGGATGAATTATTGAAATATGTATCTTATTTTTTCCCCGCTGTAATAGAACGCGGTGACTAGATATTCTTAAAAAACTTATTATCGCTTTGTGTGTATTTTCTTTAATTATACATATTACTATCTAAACATTTTTAGGTGAAAGAAACATTTTGCCTGTAAAATTCTTGTAATACGAATTAGTACGTATTTTTCATTACTCATTAGCAAAAAACGGAGGTAATTTCCAAATACTCCCACTTAAAAAAAATTAAACATAAATCGATACCCCATTATTAAATAATTAATTATGTTTTAATTCATTTGGCCTACGACTGTAATTATTGTCAGTGTTTAACTTGATTGGTTTTCTTTAACATTTTGACCTATGTCACATGTTAAAGAATATGTCAGACAAGATCATTTTTAGTATGTTACTAAAAGCTTTTTGTTTAATTAAAGCTAGCACGGAAATTCCAATACATACTATCTCAGAAGTAACAACAGACAGTTGGCTTTGACCAACAAAGGTCAATGGAGATCGGATACATGATACAGCCACATAATATATTATAGCAGTAATGATACAGATGTAAATAGATTATTATTCCTTTGTCATTACTGGTAAAATTGATTGGAAGAAGCGTTAATCCATCTGTAAACTCTAGCAGATTATTACTTTTTTATATTCGAGCATTTATAGTTTAAGAGATTGAAGTCGAAAACCGTATTACGGAGCGACATTAGAATGTAATATACGAAATATTAATAAATACATTATTTTAAACTACTACTTATCCATAGTTGAACAACTGATATTATTCCTAATATCCTTAAAATTTTATTTATATACTATATACTATTGCAAGAATAAGAGATTAAGAGTTTATAAGTATACCTAATTGATTTATTATCATGACTTTAAATCTTTACATGATTCTTCATAGTAAGTTGTCATTAGACTTTGTTGATAATAAATTTAATAAGAATAAGAAATAACGCAAGCTTTAATAAGGTGAAGAAAGTACTTTTTGGGTGGACTATATTTGTAACGTACATAATATGTTTAATCAGTGTTTTAGAATGATACAATTTCAATAGTCCCGTGTAACAAAGAAATAAACTGTACTAATCCAAAACAAACTTAGACAAACAGATGTCTCGTGTTTGTTTTGACAGTAAACAGTCACTGCAGGGAAGGAAGATAGAACCCCTGGAATCGCGGGGATTCCGAAACGTAGTCTAATTGAAACTTATCACTTGTTTTTACAGACTTTAACATAAATATCTCGTGTATTTACTTTATGAAACACTTTGTCTTCTGCTTTGTTTTTATAACTGAAGTACAGAGCTATTAGGAAAATTCTTAGACAATATTTTTTTAATATTTAAAATATCTCGTTTTTCTTATACTTTATTTGTATAGAGATATGGGATGTCGCATGATTATAAGGGTAAAGTAAACACTTATATATCCTTTAAATAACTAGTAAACATTTAGTTGATTTTATAACAGATTTCGACAGGACATTGAGTATTTAATGATACTCTATTGACCTATTTACATTTTGCACTTGCAAAAACTAATGGTTTAAAAGACACAGAAGAAAGGAAACGCGCTGTTCTGTACTTTAGAATTACAAGCCTATTAAAAGTCATGTTCGTCTTTAAAGACAAAAATCTAAAAGTTGTTTACAAATGCCGGGTCGCGCGGCGCCGCACATCTTGTAACGATTCAGCAATGCGCACACAAACATCTGTATCGATTAGCTCACTTAACACGATCAAATACCATTTTAGAAAGAACTCTACGAATAAAATAGGACTAGACAAGTCTAGGATTTTGTAAGTTCAATTTTATACAACTATATTAACTTTTATATCAATATGACTCAACTAAGACAAATCCTTGCAGAACATTTACAATATTTCATTGTTGCGCAAAGCGGTGAGGAAGAGGATGGAATTATTATCGCAGTAACCTATTTCACAATTCAATAACAAGAACAAGATTGCACAAAAGATATAGGAATAGTGATCGCGGAGCAAACACGCTGTATAATGCGGGGGTGAAGCTCTTTCTGATGCAAATACTTGCGGATACGGTATTATTGTGTGCTTGCGTATGCGGAAACCTTGTTTTGCGAATAACCGACTATGAACATATCCCTTTGAGGGTTCTTTTAAAATATTTTTGTAACCGGGTTTTTAATTTTTCGATTATTAAACATTTATTATTTATATTAGACATAAACTTACTTAATTTTACTTTACGTTACTCTTTAATTCAACTTCTCTATGTATTTCGTATTATTACTGCTAAATTCATATTAAATTACAGAAATTTCCATCCTAACGGGTACCCATTAACGATAGAATACTTTTCTCTATAAAACTAACCTTAATCTACCTCAAATAATATAACACTCATTTATAAATAGATTTTTTGAACAATTAAAGCACTAATAAATCAACAGAGGTTTATTAACATGCTTTCTATTAATTAATTAATGTTAACAAACTTAAAAAAAAATACGAAACAATGTAAGTCAATTTTAACCTAGATACTTCTGTCATTAAGAAATGAGAACTTAAGAACTGATCGGATGTGGATAATAGAGCTAACGTGGCCATGTCTATAGTTTTTTAAACGTAATATTCTTCGCGTATTCAGCTACGACATCATCATCTATTAAACTAAATATGTATGTAAATGTGTATATGAACAATCCATTCTAATTAATGTCGATATAAATGAGAATAAGAGTAATAATGATGGACAAATTCGAAGAAAACATTCTCAAGTAAACGAAGCGCTCTGATTTCATTTTAACATAATAATGTATATTTTTCCGAGAATCTTGCAAGCTATTAAATGCCTCGCCTCCCACGCGCAACTCCTCGACAAATTACAAGTCCAGGATACCTTCAGTTAAATGATGCTATTTTTAATACAACCTTTCGTAATTGCCAGAAACCTAATCCGGTATTTATAAATCGTTTAAGTTGATAAATATATAAATAAACTAGCTGACCCCGCAAACGTCGTTTTGCCACATAATAATAGGGGTTGACTGTAGAGGGGTGAAAATTGGGGG
>JAOSYY010000005.1:911075-921498 GCA_025727935.1 Hebomoia glaucippe
CTTTGGAAAGTTAGTCGTAAGTTGTGACTACAAAACACATAGAATCAGTAAAACAGTAATATAAGCTTTTTAAGCCTGAAGAACCATTTTGGTGTTCAAATGTCCATAAGATCCATAGAAATAAAATTGGAACACGAGCTTAAGAAATTGGCTTGACATCAAACCAATAATAAGTATCCCTAACCTTAGCTGAAAGAATAAGTGTACCGGCATTTATTTTTGTGATTGCTGAATCCTATGAAATTCACACAGATTTTCATCGTATTGTCTCAGTAGGTGAGATGGCATAGTTAACTGTTGGCTGTAATGATTGGCCTATTAATATAAATTCTTATCTGGCACGACGTTTGTATTACCCCAGTCTTAAAATAGCGGCAGTTCCGTAATCCGTTCATATTCTAAATAAGTTTCTTGAGGTGTAACATCCACTCCAATAACTCATTTAATATCTAAAAATGGGTCGGAATAAATATCAAGATATACAAAAGATATTAACATGGACATTTTTGAGAAATTTAATTATAAACCCTATACAGTTACCTTTTGTTGCCGTCTGTGTTTTGGCAGCAGAATTGATACTTAACGTGTTAATTGTGGAGAATGTACCATACACTGAGATTGATTGGATAGCATATATGCAAGAATGTGAAGGATTTTTAAATGGTACACTAGATTATAGCAAACTTCATGGTGATACAGGACCTTTAGTTTATCCAGCTGGCTTTGTGTATATTTACTCTTTATTATATTTCATTACCAGTCAAGGTGAAAATATTAAATTAGCACAATATATATTTATAGGTGTTTATTTATTATTGTTAATTTTTATTCTAAGAATTTATATTAAAACAAAGAAAGTACCACCTTATGCACTTGTGTTAACAATTTTAACATCTTATAGAATTCATTCAATTCATGTATTAAGAATGTTCAATGATCCAATTGCAGTATTATTATTATATATTTCACTTAATTGCTTTTTGGACTCACAATGGTATTTGGGTAGTTTTGTTTACAGCTTAGCAGTTTCTGTAAAAATGAATATATTGTTATATGCACCAGCTCTGTTCTTTTTCTATTTAATAAATTTGGGATTTAAAGATATGGTTAAGCAGTTAGCAGTGTGTGGTTTGACACAATTAATTTTAGGTTTACCATTTTTATTAAGTAATCCAATAGCATATATTAGAGGAAGTTTTAATCTAGGTAGAGTTTTCAATCATACATGGACAGTCAATTATAGATTTATGGATGTAAAAGTGTTTGAAAGTCCTTTATTTCATTTTCTGTTATTAGGCATACACATAATGCTATTGCTTATATTTTTACCAATGTGTATACAATATTTTAAAAGTTATTGCCGTTTGCGATATGTACAACAGCAAGTTCAGCCTCAAATTGACGCAAAAAACTTAGAACGTAAGAAAAGTCTGAAACTGTCTAAAGCAAAGAGAAGCCTAAAAACAAATAATGATGAGAATCTTACCAAGGAACAAGAACAGTTTTTAAACTCATTTGAAAATATGCTTAAAAAATCCAATCCTAAAAGTAGTATCAAAGAAACCAAGAAAACAGAAGTTGAAACAGAGGAACATTACAATATCAATTTTGATATTTTATCTCAACTGTTCATTCTCCCTATGTTTATTGTAAATTTTATTGGAGTAGTGTGTGCCAGAAGCCTTCATTATCAGTTTTATTCCTGGTACTTTCATACATTACCATATTTGTTGTGGTCTACTAATTTTAGCTTGGTCATAAGATTTTTAATTTTAGCCTTAATTGAACTTTGTTGGAATACATATCCAAGTACAGATACTACAAGTATTTTATTGCATGTATGCCACATTAGTATTGTATATGGTGTTTACAATAAAATGTCCAAAGAATTAAGTTTTGTAACAAAAAAAGTATAGAATTTGTTTTATACAGTACATACTGAAATATTTTTATTAAAAATATTATATAATAAAATGGTTTTTATTTTACTAAATGATTAGGTTCTTTTACTTTGTTTAAATGTTTAGCATTCCTTTGTAGCTTGCATTGATTAATGAAGTATTCAAAGTAAATATAATCTTGTAGGAACCTAATGTAAATAAGTATGGTAACTAGATATTTGGCAGATTTGTCCCAACCCATCTTGTCTATATAAATAAAACAACATTATAAGCATTTTAGGAAGTATTTATTATGAATCTTAACTAATCAAAGTGAAAACTATCATAATCTTAATTTAGAGATAGAGGTGCAAAATCCTCTGTTATCACATGAACCATATTATTGGAATACACTCACTCTATCCAATCCCAATAAAATATAGCTGAGTACCCATCCTAAAATTCTTATACACTTTCTATTTAACAAAGCTTCACTAGTAATATTTTGTATCTACCCAGTACTGAATTTGAAAATATAAACGGCTGTTAAATAGATCGTGAGAATGAAAACTGAATAATAAGCTAATTAGATAAACAAAAATATTAAAAATAAAGTAGTTATTATGTGTGACTGATAACACATATTATAAAGTAATATATGTAGCTGTATATATATAACAGTCAAAACTACCTATTATCAGTATAACGTATTTTGTATAAGAGCCTAGGATTAGTTTTAGATATCTATAAACAGAAATTGTTTTGTACAGAATTGTCAAAATTATCTTGTTTCGAATTGAAATGTAAGACCTGTTTTTAGGTATCTAACAATTCAATAATAGACCTAAATATACTAAATTGTTAATATTATGTAGCCATACTGACAAAAACCCAAATGGTGTAAATGTACACAATAATATTTACCTTCTTTCAATCAAAGTAATCAGTTAAATAGCAATGAAATTGTGCGAGCCAATGCAAAACAATAATCAGCTTTTAAGATTCACTAAATATTGCAACACTTGAGAAATAGTTATCATAAATCTTAAGAAAGTCACAAATATACAAAACATACAACCATATTGATTTTCAAATAGATCTATATAATGGCGATATACAAGTATCATATTATTATAATATGAGTTGATTATAACGGCAGTCTTAAATGACTGAGCTTACATCTAAATTATGTAAATGGCGATAGCACGCGGACATCTAGACAAAGCCAAAATTTTTAGTTTTAATAGCAAGTAACAATTTATGTTTAAGAACATGTCTCGAGGAATATAGAGGTATGTAAAGTCGTGAGATACAAGTATTCGCGGTGGGAAGGTGCGCGTCGTCAGCTGGTCTAATGGTGACGGACGGCATAGGTTGAAAACCTTCTTCAGAAGCTGGTAATGCTGGGGACCCAGTCCAGAAATAGACCTGAATGGAAATATAAAATTAAAGAGTGCTCTTGATGTTGATGACAATGATAGCAACTATGGATAGCTATAAATTAACATAAGTGAATATTATGTCTGGTTCAGAAGCCACCAGTGCAAAAAGCATGAGAGAATTAGTGTGAGCATATATGCAGTCAGGAATTGTTAGCATTTCATTAGTTCTGATACAAATAAAGGAGCTTATTTAATTGTAACTCACCCTACACTGTTACCAAAATTCTAAAAATGTAAGTCGGAGTTTTGTTGCCATGTTTCTAATTTTTGCCGTATTGAAAAATAATTGTCAAGGCACTTACTAAATCTTGTCTTTCCAAGTGAGTCATTTTGTCAACTATCGCCCAAAGCCAGCGTTTGAATCTGGCGAGTCGTTCTGGTGGCTCGCCGCTCTCGTCATTGAAACTGGTATAAGATACGAGCGCAGTCACGTTAATATCTCCAACTCCGTTTAATAACAGCCGTAAGTCTTCAGCGGTTAGCCCTTCTAACGCAGATTCAGGTAGAACATCAAGAACTCCAACACGCATCGCCTATAATACAATAATATTACACAGATGCATATTACAGAGAAAAGAACTCGATAAGACTTCATTATGTGTAATAAATTTTATCTAATACAGGTTTCACAAAAAGTTTAGAATAATCTTGTATACATACATATAGTTTAATATTAATAATAAAAGTCTTAAGTTACGAAAAAGTAATCGTTTTTACAGAACTAGGTTTGTCCCCTCTGTTTGTGGGAAAACATAATTTATGTGGTTAATTAATCATTTCCACCCTAGTATATAAATACACGATCGAGTTATTTATTATGGTGAAAATTACCTCAAGTGCTTTTTCCTGTGAGATGATCATGCGGTGTTGCGCGTACTTGCGCACGTAGTCATATACATTTTGAGCTGTGACTTCGATTTCGCGTCCTCCAGGTACCAATTCGACACAGCCGCTGCCTTCTTCTTCACACAATTCAAGGCTAACATAAAATAAAATATATTTATTTAGTAATTTGTCTCAATAAAATAATATATGTTAAACATCAAACCCCAATACAAAATGATCTCCAATTGTTCAATTGGAGATCATTTTGTATTTGGTCAATTTGAATTATTTAATTTCACTTATAATTACCTAAAATTGAGATCTAGTGCAGCAAACAGAGAATGGGAGTCGCCGGTCTCCGCGTCGACGACGAGCTGCCGTAGACTCTCATATACCACTGGGTCGAAAAAGGCAAGATCGTGGAAGCGGATTCTGCGCCCTAACAAGTACTTCAGTACATGTCGGTTTAAGAACATGGGACACAACTCGTTTTGTAGTAGGCATAGGCCGATGATTCTAAAAATGTTAAAAATATAGTATGAATTTAATTATTATTTTATTCGAAGTTTCAAATCAAAAAGTAAATACAAATTTATATCTTGCATCCTTATACTGACCGTCCAACATTTCTAAACGCATTAATTCTTTCCGGAGTAGCTCGACCTTGTCGAGGTGAGTAATAGCCTCGTTTGCCGGGAGAGTAAAATAAGGGTGCTGCATCGTCGGGTGAAGAATGAGTACTGTTGGTACCACGCTCTGAGAGCGAAAATACATCTAGATCTGTAACAAGAATTTATTATAGTAAATATTATTTTACAATTTATACTGAAAATTCTTTCTATTCTTATATATTTAGAAATAAAATAATTGATGTTACGAAATAGTGTTGAAAACAGCAGATGGCTATGAAGTAATCACAGCATTGCTTTTCTTTCTTAATAATATATATATATGAAGTTGTTTGATCATACAACAGTAAGTGTATATATCAGTGTTCTTAAACTTTTAAATTAGCTTATAAAGGATAAGTCTCATTACTTATGTAAGCAAAATGTTTACCCAGTACAGCTTCAGAAGGGTGCATGACAATGAGATCCATGGCTTCCCGAACCTTCTGTCTGAGCGCGTCTTCGCTGGCAAGCAGCACGAGGAGCTGGGCTGGCGTAAGTTCCAACAACATACCAGTAATCTTACCCGCAAACGTCGGATGCAATAAATGGACCTTTAATAAAATTGACAACATTACTTCTATAAAATTTATAACAAAATTTAAAACAACCACAATTCTAATATAAGGACTAGGGACTACTCTACTGCATTCTTTATTTATAACTTTTTACTAAGACAATTTTATTTTTTATCAATAGATAACGTTAAAGTAGTTTTTCAGACAATAAGTTTACCTTAGGATAAAGTCTTTCGCCTAATTGGATTTGATGAACCGTTAGATGTTCATTGTGTCCACTCGAACGGTCCCCGCTATAGCCTGCGCCTTCTGTTCCAGGAGCACCCTATACAAATATTTATGTAGCGAAGAGCTTCTAATAGGGTGTTATGGAGACTTGCATAAATTAATAACTAAACTGTAACTAGAAAATTTACCTGAGGTGAATAAGATCTAGCATCGACACTGAGTACTCTCCGCGGCTCTCTGGACGATGGCGGTCTAGGAGCCGGTCTTCCCGCACCTCGTCGCGCTGTATCTTTCGTCCTTGCACGCCCTGCACCACTACTGCTTCTACAATGTACAGTAGAATACTTAATAAGTTCATTATTACTTATTGCTTAGTAATGGCACCATAAAAAAATCTCCAGTGAGTTTGTTAATTTTAATATTATTTATAGCTACTCCTGGAAATAGGTTCTTTCTTATAAAGATCTTACATAAAAAAACATTTATAATTAAAATTTAATACTCATTTAAATCACTAATAATATCTAATATATAAAATTTTTGTGTCACAAAGCTCATTCCCATACTCCTCCGAAATGGCTCGATCGAATCTTATGAATTTTTTTTGCATATTTAGTAGGTCTGAAAAACGGACATCATTTACTTTTCTCCCCATGAATGTTAAGGGTGGTCCACCCCTAATTTTTTTTTTACTTTTTAGACAAAATATTTTGTTTTTACTTTTTTATGATACAAAATTTAAAAAATGCATTCAACCGAAAATTTTCAACTCTACGATCGACCCCTTATATATTTATGTGCGAAAACGACGTTTGCTGGGTCAGTTAGTAATTACATAAAATAATGTTACAAATGTAGTAGTTAGCAGTATGACTCACCGTGCTCCACTATTACTATTACTTGTTCCGCTGGCGGCGCCACTCGCAGTGCCAGATGTACCGTTAGTGGTACTGTTATTAGTGCCACTGCCTGTTGTCGATTCTAAGGGAGGTAATTTCTCGTTAGCTAAAAGGGCCTGAAAAAAAAATTATAACAGTTACACATTATAAATAACAAGAAATGGTAATATGATATTTTTGTTAAGGTGTAAAGTCTTCCTTATACAATTTTTATAATAAACAATTAATATGCAAAGCTTCTCAACATACCTCAGCAACACTAGTGTAGAAAGATCTCGCTACACCACTGCCCTCTCCCGGCTCATCCCTGAAGGTAACCTTTACCCGATTGACTGTGAGCGGTGGTTGTACTCCGTGCGCACGCCTATTTTGACCGGCGAAAGCACTGTTTAGTTCGGCAAAAGTTTGCTGAAGCAACTTAGCGCGTTCCCGTTCCATCTGCGAGTTTTCATTGTACAATATTAAGAAGCGAATTATTTAACTTTATAACATTTTCTTGGTTCTATGACCGTTCTCAGGCACTATAAGTGAGTAGTATGTGTAGGAGTGAAGTTTTAATTTAAGATTCTACAAACACGTACCAAAAGGTAAAGTACCCCCTGTAGATTGAATTTCTTTTTGGAAAGTTTTTATAGAAGGCTTCCAAATATCTTTAGTTAGCTAGTTTTGATAGAGTGCTCAAGGGATTTTTTAGTAATTGCTTTTATCGAAATAAATAATTACAGGAATATTACCTATTTTACAAGTTACCTTATGTAGCGTTAAATCTTTTTGCGCAGATGTCCTCAATTTCTCCATGTCTCTTCTGAACTTGACCTCTTTGACAGGAAAGCCACCTAATTCCGACACCACAGAGCCAGGCTCGAGGCCTACATCTTCAGTGAACACGCGACCGAACAGGTCTAGCGACAGTCGCCACCTGCCCAGCAGCAAATCGTGCGACACCGAAGCACCCAGTGATGGACACGCACGCCTATATCGACAAATATTAAACACAAGAATTTAGTTGAGAAGGGTAAGGTTTTTTGCTTCCTTTTTTGAAATAAATTGGGATTTTTTAAAATATTTATTCTATTTTAAATGTCTAATAACATTTAAGTAGCCAGTTACTGGGAAATGAGTGGCTAGTGACAATATTATAGTAAAGCATATCACGGTTTTTCAAATTCTAATGGGTTGATATCAAACACGTATTTTCTTTAAGATTTAAGACATTAAGTAATATTTGAGTTATTGTGTGTCTTAAAATAAAACTTACGGTTGCGGTTGTGGGTTGATCTGCGGCGGTAACGGCGGTGGCAGAGGAAGTCCAGTGGTTTCAACTGTTACGTGTGCAGATATCTCTTGCGATTCCAGTGGATCGGCTGCACTCAACAGTTCGCCCTGACGTTCACGGCTCTATTAGTATTAGCAAGAAATGTTTAATAATGTGTAGAATAATTTCTACATCTACATAATATACTGAAAGCAGAAACGAATTATGTTATGAATTGTGTTAGTAATCAATTACCGTGCATACTAGAAAAAGTCATATATTTTGGGTACACAAAATTTGCCAATAGCAGAGGGAGTAATTTTGTTTAGAAAAAGTCCCCCAAATAAGTGGAGTGACTTACAGCACGTACAATAACGGACTTTCCAGGACTTCGAGAGGACGGAACGCGGGGCTCTTGCGAGGTTGTATTAAGACCGCTTGGACCTACAAAAAAATTGATTTGTTTAAACTGTAAATATTATAACATAAAATATTTTTAAAAAATTAATAAAAGAAAATAGTTCTTAAAATCCATTTTTATATTTGAATTAGTTTTTTTAATATACCTGGTGAAGGAGAGACATTAAGCGTCGTTTGATGTGGTCCCTCCATAATCGAGCACGCAGTATTGACTAATGTGTGAAACTCAGAACTAGAATTCGAGTCGTGCATTGGATGGGTACTCGAAGATGTCATATGCGGGTGCCTGTATTGTAAATATTAACAAATTAATATAACTTTTGTAGTCTCCCGTAATAGTAGTAGTAGTCATATGGCACTATTTCATAAAATATTTTTACGTAAAATATTGCAGTATTTTAAACAAAAACATAATATCAACATACCTATGATGCTTTTTTCTAGTTATTTGTCTAGCTTCATTAGAATCAGAATCCGAAATGTATTCGCCATCCGTGTCTATATCCATTTTAGTAACGGTATCTTTCGCACAGGATAGATCCTATAAATAATGTTTAATATATGAATTAAAACTTAAAATATACTGTTAATAATTCCTATATAAAGCCTTAGATGCTGTCTGTTTAGTAATAATTCTCCTGTATACAGAAAATGAATTCATGCATTGAACGATCGTCATCAATTACTAAAATTATTAAGTATTGAGTATCATTACGTCGCCTTGGCTTTGTGTACATGTCAAAATATTTCGTACCTGCGGCTCGTCTCTAGGTAGTATGTGCGGGTGAGAGTGAGCGGGTGGAGCAGAAGCTGGACGAGCCGGTGGCGACCAACCACGCTCGGGGCCGCGACTCGAGAGCCCTAGACGACGAGGCACCACTGCAATACATGCATATTACTAAATAAAAACATTACTAAACACTACTAAGGTAATGTAACTATAATCCTAATTTTGAAATTAACGTTCATATAATAATAGTGAATACCATAGAGGCCATGAAATCCGTTGCAGTCTTACATGATAAGCCTACATTAAGCCACAATGTATTTCATGACTAGGATAGGATTTACACTTATGGTAGGGGAGCCCAAGCGGGGATTTCGGGATTTACAAAAGCGGGGCATATTAATATACAGGGGTATACCTAGTACCCGGTTAAGTACCTCCACAAAACATGAGGCCCATATGTAAGGCCGCCCGTGAAGGACACAGGATCAGATTAGCAAAAAAAAACTGACCATCAGAAATTCTCGAGCGCGTCAGATTAAGGTAGGGTGAGTTAATTGCATCCTAAAAAGTGTATATTCCACTAATCTGACAATTTGAGAGTGACGTAAAAAAAGGGGAGGGCAACTAAGTTCTCGAGCGTAGCTAAATTTGTTTTTATTTTGAAGGAAATAATTCAAGAATAATGAAATATATATAATCTGACGATTTCCGCAAGCCGAAATAACAAAAATATGTCGATAAAGTTAAATGCGTGCAGCTGCGTGATGCCTACATTTCCTTCTCCGGATTTTTATTCCTCTCTCACTCTTTCCCTATCTATTACTCTCTCACTCCGTCCCCACTCTGGTTTCTGTTGCCATGACGCCATCACAGCTGATCATAAAGACTCGTTCGTGGCATACAACGTGTTTCCAACGTTTTGGCTTTTTTTGCTATTTTAATATTATTAGTGTGAATTAAAGTTTATAAATATTCAATATGAGTGATATTAATTTGAAATGTGTATTTTGTCGTAAAAGTGCCTTACAAAAAACAATTAAATTTACGGTAGAAACATTAAAAAAATATGTAAATATTTTGGAATATCGTCGGAGCAAGCCGGTTATCCGAAAGTCTTGAGGAACATATGATAACCTCGAATTGTCGATGAAATCATCATTAAATAAATTAATATAAATTATATCTAGAGCTCAAAAATGTCATAAGTACAATTTCAAGCGTCCAGGAATGGAATTAGCGGGAAGTTGCAGGGATGGCTTTTAAAGTCAGATTATGAGACAGCACGTTTAAAACATAAAGATGAACCATATATATCTTAATCTGACGCGCTTGAGTATTTCAAAATGGCGATTTTTTTTTTTGCACATTATGAAAATGGCCGCAAGTTTGCATCCCATAGAAATCTTCAGATTAGTGAATGAGAGCTTTTTTTTTGTGTACTTAACACTCCCTTAGAAAATCTGACGCGCTCGATTAATTTTTTTTTTTTTCATTTTCAACCCTTAAATACAACCACCCGCATCATGCAAACGATCAGATTAACATACGTACATTATGA
>JAOSYY010000005.1:921598-945475 GCA_025727935.1 Hebomoia glaucippe
TCATCATGATGTTGAGCATCTTGCTGCTGCGTAGGTGCAGGCGTGTTTGGCTCGTCGGTTTCGGAAGCGTCATCATCGCCTCCAAGTGCTTCTCCTGCGACGTCATCTGCGTACTCAGTCGCAACTGGTGTAGACGTTCGGTCAGGGGCTAACGTTGAACTGCCTATGGATGTGCCTCCCGTAGCTGTCGCACGAATACCATTCGCAGTGGATTCTCTGTAAATTTTATAGTCTATATTATAATGACAATGTAAGCGATCGCTTTTTTTTATATTAAAGATATAAGAGAAAATCTATCATTGGGCGAATTTATTAACATAATAGAAACCAACGATTTAAGACTTTTTCTCGGCTTAACCAAATTGAATGCTGTTTTCACAATGTCGTAGTACACTTTCATCTAACATTTCTTCACGTTTTATTTCAATCGGTTACGAAATAAAAAAAGTTTACAGAATGGCGTTGAATAATCCTTAGACAAAACGCTTTAAAATATCTGAACTGTTTAGGTAGGTTCAGACTGTAAGTTTATTAACAATATATTATGGCCTAAACAATTTTTTTGGACGATTAGAAAATCTCCGGAAGTACTAAAAAGATTATTCGGCATTTAAATATGTTACCCTTATTCTTCTATACATATGAATCAGTACAAGAAATCATAGATTCTATGAAGTTTCCCAAATATATGATAGACAACTAAAAGTGGATTACAAAATGGACATGAACGAGAGCGAAGATGCTGTCAAAAGCTAGTAATTAATTTATTTTGTGACATTGTTGGGTTTGAGTATTTACCACGAAATTTGAAAATAGCAAGAACAATGGAGAAGGGTTGTAAGCCATGTAACAAGAAGTTTAACTATAAAATTTGTATAGTTCATATATGTATCATTTAACTACTTCTTGCTGTGAAGACATGGTCAGAAAAAAAGAACCCAATTGAGTTTACTATTAATTACTAGAGTTGGTATTACCGCTATTAAATTCGAAATGCATCCTTAAATTAAGTTACCAAATAAATAATCCAATATCAAATATTAACAAATTTAATTATTTTTATTAAAAACACAGGAACAAACCTTCGTGATGCGTGACGTGGGTGTCCAGTAGATAGAGGTTCAACACCGAATAAATCTTCACTACCATTCACTAAATCAACATAGGTGGTGGCCAACGGGAATGGAGCAGTAGGACGAACAACACCGAGACGCACAGGTGCTAATAATGCGTCCGCCGCTTCTACTAGTTCTTCCACTGCTAACGCTACTAAAGCAGCGAATACACGTCGGCATCGCACCAAGGATGATGTTATAGAAACGGGTCTGAAAGAGGAGGACATTTTATTTCAATGCTAATTTATATTATTCTTTACCAAGTATATAAAAAAGCGAGAAACACACTCACCCCTTTTTCTTAGATGCTCCTGGTGCCATTTCAACACTAAATATAACAAATATTCTAGCAACAGATCGTACAAATCTACGAGTAACTTCACGTGCTCGTTCTGCACGACCAGGTATATTATCATTTTTTTGTTCTCTGATCAGAGTGTGAAGGAGGGTGTCTAACATCTGTCACGAAAAAGAAGAATAAATTTAGGCGTAAAATAAAATTGTAAAAATTATCTTATCTGTAATTATTAAAATAAACTGATTTCTATTTATTTTATATACTCATAATTTAATTTCTAATAACTGGTTAATATAGTAGTTATAATAACCTCATTGGTGCATTTCACGATAAGTGCATGTGTAAATTTATCAAGGAGGGTAGTGCCAGATTGTCGGTGTGAGGGGCTCGATGCGCCAGCTTCATTTGCGTTAGCACCGCACATTACTGCTGCCTCTACTGCGGCCCAATCCCCTATAAATAAGTAATAGAGTTAAAATTTACAAAAACTAAGAGAAAATACCCACATGTCTCAAAATATTTTCATAACCCAAAAGTATTCCATTATTACTTTACATGTGCATGCTACGAAGAAAATTAATGTAATAATAGAATTCATATAATAAATTAAATTTTTGTGTTAATTAAAATGAAAACTAAGCATATACATGTTGATACAGACAATACACCTAAATTTAAAAGCAGTGAAACCTCATACATCTTCAATTTTCATCCTTCATTAATCATAGCACACACTCAAATATTACTTTATACAACCAACCTAACAGATGAACTAAAGCTCTTCTAGCGAAACGAGGCGGTTCCAAATCATGTTCTGGCATATCAAGTTCAGCGTCAGAACCTGGCTGTTTGCGAGGGCCACGTGTGCGTCCACTTCCTGTACGGAATTGACGCTGTTCCACAGCTTGTCGACCTACCGTTTGAACTAGGAATAATAGGATTGATTCGCCCCTGAAACAAAATGTGTAATGTATACAGTTAAGAAGGTACATTCTTTATAACTGTCTAATAAAAGTATGGATTATTTTACTAAGCGTTGAGTGTTAGTGTTTAGAAAAAGAAAAACGCGTAACCACGATAACCAAATGTAGCTACAAGTAACGAGCCAGTTCTCCATAAAGCTCTAATAATACGATTTCTAATAAATAGAGATACCCGATATTCTAGTGTAGGTATGTTCTTGCAAGGTCTCTGTACAATAATCTAGGATTGGTGTGTATTGGTATCTTTTTTGAGATGTCGGAATAACGGTAAAAAAACCAAAATTATTTTAAGATGAAGCTTTCGTTACTTAATATGGATTAATGAGGTTAAATAATAAATAATTTACCTAGAATTAAAATGCGTTGCCAGTTGAGTGTCCCGAGCGAGTCTGGCCAACAAATCACAGCGAGCAGCCCAGTTGCCGCCGACTAATGCTTTGCAGCGGCATTTCTCCCAGCAATCGCAATATGCGGTAGGTGATGTACGCTTTAATTTACAGTCATGCCCTTTATGACACACCTAAAACATAGAATAAAACATATGAGTTCGGTGCCGCGTACTTATCCCGGAATTCCAGTTTCGGATCCGGAATAGTAAACATGTCTCAAACTTATTTCTATAGGCAATTAAAGCATATTACGACGGGTTACAAAATAGGCTTAAGCATAAACAACCGCAATTGCATTTTAGTGATATAAAAAGTCACAAATAAATACTCTTGGTGGTGTATTGGGAAAAAAGGTCAATTATATACTTACTTATTAAGAAAAATGTTTAGTAAAACAGGCAAATGCACATTCTCAATACATCAATTTTTACCTTTGCACACTCAGTGCAGCAACATAAAGATCCAGTCAGTCCACAGGTTTTACATTCAAAAATGTCCTAGAAAAAGAATAATTATCATTTAAATGTTACAAATGTTACTATATAAAAGACCTGAACAGTATTTCGCAGGAATGTTTAAATCACGCAAATTATTATTTATTATTATACATATATTATTGCTCAATTTTGGGTTAGTTTACAGTAATTAAGAGAATTGCAACACACCTGATTGATATGATCTTGTCCTGTCCAAGTAAAGCTGCAAGTGTCATTACAGCATAGGACCAGTAGTGGTGAATGATCTGGATGAGCATTGGGTGGAAATATTGCGGCCGATCGTTGAGCTTCATCGGCGTCCGGACAAGCTCGTATGGCATCTAGAAGGACAAGTGCAGCACGGTACGCACGTTCAGCAACTGCAGCCATAAGTGGAGTTTGACCCATACCATCTCTGTTAAATAAAATAAAGTATTTATAACTAATCCATCATTAGTATTTTACATTGTCATTAGTTGACACACAATCATCATATATAAACCACACACAAATATATCAACTTAATATATATTTGCATATGCAAAGAGTAAATTTACTTTTATGGAAAAGACTTTAACTGCGTAAAATTGATTACTTGAAATAATTCAAGTACCCTATTGTTAGCTCTGCGATCTGTCTCTATATAATTAATTATTTCCTTTAATTTAAATTGTTTTGTCGTAAAAAATAAAGAATATCATAACAACAACAAAGTTAGGAGTGTTCTAAAAATCTCTGAATATCCCTGGTAAAAAATTGCAGTAAAATTTCTCTTTCGAAAGTATAATTAGGATAAATTTTATACCCATAAATTAAGAAAACATTATATTCCCATACAAACCTATCGTCCTTTTCACCGCCACAAGAGATAATTTCCAAGATAAAATTATGTTATGTCCTTCCTAGGGCTTCAAACAATTTCTATACGAACTTTTACCTAAATCTGTTCAGAGGCGTAACGTTAAGAGACAAAAATGTATATAAAACAATTAAATATATACGTACTTAGTCGTCAACAGCTGTAAAAGATAGGGTTGTAGGGCGGCGCTCTCACACAGTGCCCGCAGTGCTGACAGGGCGTTGCCGCGTCTCTCCGCTGGGTCTGCGCTCACCGATCCGGCACCGTTACCGCTGTTCGACATTTTGCTACAAATGATTATTTATATTTACGATTCTCTATCAAGCACTTCTATACGTAATAAAAGTAGTATAGGTAACTGGAGCTATAGAAAGACAAAAAATAGGTTCAAAAATCAATTTTACGACGAAATAAGCTATACGATATTAATTTAATCTTATTACCCGTTATTAGAGATTCCCATTAAGCTGTCTTCATCTCCAGAAGCTTCAAACGTTTCCGGGGGCCAAGATAAAGCTGGGACTGCTTCCTCGTTGCCGCTTCCACTAGACGCGTTAGGTATATTTGGTACTGATGGATTTTCTACTACAAACATTAGGTTAGTAAATTTTGTGTTCTTATGAAAAAAAGAAGGAAATATTCGCAATTAATAATAGTAATTATAGACCTATATCAGGTTCTTTGTTGGATGTTGGTGCACACATATGCACACAGGCATGAAGAATATTCCTATTGCCGTCGCAGCGCTCTTGTATAATTGATAAGATCTGTTGTTCTGTAACAAATAATAAATAGTTTCCTGTAAAATTTATAGAGAAAAATAATCCGAGATAAAGAAAAAGCAATTGAAGTGTGAATAAACAATAGATGTTTACATGTTTTGCAATTGATTATCATTTATTTTTTTTTATGCGATAGACAAGCAAACGAGGATATACGAGTAGTTCACTTATAATAAGCGATATCTGTCGCCCATGGACACCTCTAAGATCAGTAGAACTAGAAGACGCGTTGCCAACTTTAAGGCCTTATTTTTATTTTTATTTCAAGTATTCTGGAATTAATAGACTGAAATCGAAACACGCATAGCACTTCACGACTTTTCCATCTATGAACAGTGGTACGTGACCCGCACAGAACTTATAAATTATTAGGAGTTCTCCCACCACATTTAATACTCAAAATGCCTGAGATTTTGACACTTGTCTGGCTACAGACAGCCCGTAACTGAGAAAGAACACAAATTACATATTTTTAAATGCAACTGCGATCCGACAGGGACTCGAACCCGGTTCTCTGGCGTTGCAGTTGCTTTAGACAACCGCTAAGCTACAGAGCCCTCATTTATTAAAGAGAATTGACTTACATTGAATTGAATTATACAAAGTGAATATTAGGTAAATATATAAGGGAAATAATTTCGATATAACATACTGTTACTTTCGGATTCAAGTTGATGCAGCAACTGACGTACACTATCGAAATCACAGCGAAGTACACGGGGCATCATCAATTGTGGCTCTGATACGATTATTATGAGAGCAACCTAAAATAAAAAATAGAAATGTATAATTAGCAAACATTTAGAACTACTAAATACTAATGCAGCTAACTACAATACTACTTATTCTAATTGGATATCTTAATACTCAGTCCCGCGTTTTTATACATTCAATAAATTAAAGCAAAAATAATATGATAGACAACTAGAACTTATTGACAAAATCGACTTGAATACGAGCGAAAGTGCGGGAAAAATAAAACTATTCTTGCATACAACTTTTAGTAACATGGTCTTAATAGTTCAACACCATGATGGTGACCCCTCTGATCAAAATAGCATTAAAAATTATAGTTAAACTACAATAATTACATAAAGCTTAATTGTTGTATTATTTTTCGTAATAATAATAAAAAGGTATGTTGAAAAGTATGCGGAAAATTAAGGTTAAGTCTCAAATAAAGGTTTTTCGCGTTTTTCAGCAAAACGATAAGTTTTATCATAAAATTGGCTTAGACAAAAAAATTGACCTTATGAATTATCAAAAATGAAATGTATTTTTTAACTTTTTGTATCAATAATTTTATTGTAGCCGTACGTGTCAAAATTCACTACGCTAAAACTTTTTGAACATGATATAGAAGAAAGGGAATCACTATTTAGTATACTTCATCCTTCATTGAATTATTTTGCATTATTTTCACATCTTGTGAAGAAGTTAGCTGGCATTCTTCTCTAAGGATGGATCACTGAGTTTTAAAACAATCTCGATTTGATGATGTATTTAAACGAATTCTTTCTTGGAAAAGTTAATCATTAATTAATTATTTACATGGGCATCTATAGCGGATAGCGTTTTAATCATAATTAAATAGTACTATGATGTAATGATTTTAAAAACGTATTTAGTAGGATTTTACCTGTGACTTCAGAGGAGCATGTGACGAGTGCGCACCGCCGTGTGGATGAAGAGGCAACGCGTGTGCAGTGATTGCTCGTGCGGGCGCTAGATTGAGCGGCGGCGGCTCGCGGACCATCCCTACGCAATCACGAGCTATAGGATACAAGGCGCTGTTGCCATCCAACATCATCACCACTGGTTCGCTACCCTACATAACAACAACAGAGTAACAAAAATAGATAATACATTCAACAATAAAATCAAATATAAGGTATATTCATTTTAATTGTCTGCTAAATAATTTATAATCACTTGACATATATAGAAAACACATTAAGAGTTTTACTTACCTCAGCGGCAGTAGTCAGTTGTATGGCCTGACCATTAGAATGTCCTAGGAGGGCAGTATGGTCAGTGGGAAACACGCTATCGGTAAGTGCTCGAGTAGTTCCCACTGCGTAAACGGCGTAGGCTAAAGCGCCGCCTTGACGTCGTACTACAGCATGCACACCTCGATTATCGACCTAAATAAGAAATAATTATTGATTAGGGACCACTATAAAAAAAATATATAAAAATATTGTTTGAAATTTTACATTTGTATAAAACACCTGCTACATAATTGTTGTACCTTATTAATTAATGACAATTCTTGTGTTTAATTTATAATATTCTATGGGTTAAATGGTTCATTGAGTCCTATAATATCCTCGCGTATGTCCCTTCTTAAACAATTATAATTACCTTCCTTTAAACAATGTTTAACCTACATATGCAAAATCATTTTAAGTCAAATAAAGCCATACCTATAATCACTGTACTTACAGCAATTGTAATGACGTGTAAATCAGTTGGAAGAGCTATCTTTCTCGGGGAACGTTGCAAACAATCTGGGCCGCGAGGGCCAGCTGGGCCTCCTACACCCCATTTCACGGCGACCAAATCATCCTTGCGTACTAAACGACAATCCTGTAGTAAGGTTGTCCAATCATCAGGTGCTGTAGGGATAATTTCCTTGCCATCCTTGCCTACTGAAGGAAATCTAACTGCTGCATAAGCACCATCAACTTTGAGCACCCTACCAAGTGGTACACTCTTCACATCTTCAAGGAATACTACTTCTTTCAGAGGCCATTCCTCTTCGTCACGTTTTGTACCGTCGTTAGATGAACCTTCTTCACCGCGCACCGTGACACGTTTCGCTCTTTCTGTAGAGAAAACAGACAAACAGATTTATAATGGTTTTAAAAGTATACTAAAACTAATTCATCTACTTTAAAAATAAATAAATATATGTATGGTGTAGTGTATATATAAAACGCTTCAAATCTTAATATTCCAATCGCATGTGGCGTGAGCAAAAACGAAATAAAGTAAAAAAATAACAAAAATTAATGTAAGAACAACTCACAGTATTTCTTACATATCCGTCACTCATAAGTCGTCGTTCTAATAGAACCCCGTACTATTGTTCTAATAATTATATTTTGGTGGATAATAGGTGATCGGGAAAAATACCATAGATGTAAAATTAAGAAACACTCACTATGTGATGTACTAGTATCGCTGCATGTTGATGATGCTGGGCTCGGGGGCGGAGGCATATCTAAGCGATCAGCCATATCTTTGTTGCTATCTTTCGCATTATCTTTACTTGAACTGGTTGAAGAAGATGCTTTCACACAAGATACTGTTAGTGGAGATTGATTCTAAACATACAAATATAATTCGTATTAATTTGCACAAAATACATATAAAATGGAAGGATTATATTAAGATGTTAGGGGTGTATTTTTGAGTACCTGTAAATCTCGCTTGTCCTTTTCTGATATTGAGCGATCAGGTTGTGGCGGTGGCAAAAGTTTGAAGCGGCATGTATCAGACAAATTCCATGCGGCATTTTGTAAAATGCCTACTTTTGGTACTCCAGTTGACATATTGAATCCTATACATAAGAATAAATTTAAGTATTGAACATAGCAAGACACAATTATATTTGAGAACACATATTATTATTATTTACAAACAAATCTCATTTGAACACAAATGAAAGGGAGGAATAGGAGAGAAAAATTAACTTTTGAAAAATCTTCTTTGAAGGCAAATAAGTAGTAACTCTCAAATCCAACAGAATAAGTAATAAATGTAATCTTACCAACAGCTCCCGGTTGATACATGGGCGCATTTTTCATAGTAACACTCTGCCCTGCTTGCAAGTCCTGTGGTGTAGTGGACGAGTGACCGCGCTGTTGTTTGCGAGAACGCGTGCGGTGTTTTTCCCATAAACGTGCACGTTGTCCAAGTGGCAAAACACCCCTGAAAGGTTTTATTAATTTTACTGTAGATGACTATATACATTTCAAAGATAAAATAGTTAAGTTTAAAAAAGTACAACATTTTTATGTATGAAATTGGAGAACTCTTAACAATTTAACGTGCCAATTCGAAAGTACTAGTAAATACACTAAGTTGATAACATATATATCCAAAAAAAATATAAAGTAATAAAACAAGGAACTGGTTAAAAGTTTAAAAAATTATTTGAGACATGACAACACATTTAAATTTAATAATATAAACAGATAACCTTTAATTTTTTTTATAATAAATAAACTCAAAAACTATTTAAATTATTTTAAAAATTATTTCACTATTATAAGGCTACATTCCCGCTGAGTGACATAGGGTATATTGTTAATCGAATTAAGTTAGGGAGCTCTACAAAAAGTTTGATAATCTGTACCAAGGTGTTAAAATATTTCAACGTAAAACTTCTTATATCGTATGCACTGCGAAAACTATTGATAATGAAAATAAATACATTATTATCGAACAAGACAATATCTACCAAAAATGTCGGGTGACATGTCCAACTATTGTAGTGACTTCACTATATATAATTACAATTTTACTTTATAAAGGTTAATAATAATACCCTCATAAATTAGACTACAGTTTTTATATACAGTTACCTACACTAAATTTATTTTAAAGAAGCCTTTTCAGTACTCGTAGATTACTTTTTGTTGTATTCGAATTGGATTTTTCTTTCAAAAGATATAAAAATGTAATTAACACAAATCTCTAATAACACCGCGACTCACAATGACCGACATAGAGAATAAACAGAAAGATGCGAGATGAGAGTAGGAACATTTACAGCTCTCTCTTGGTTCTGATTAATCAACAAAAACCGATAGACGGACTTTGACGAGGCTTTCTTATCTAATATTAGAAGTAGTAAATTATGTTAGATTAGTATTATTATTCATCTAAATTTTGACCTTAAACTTCACGCAGATGTCACTGCAGGGCGCCGCTAGATTATACAAATATAATTTCGGCTATTATTAAAAACGTACCACCAATAAAGTGCCCCAGATTCCAGTCTGGCTACTGTGTACAAAGAGCACACATGTAGGGATATTGGTTTTTCTGACCCAAATTCTGTGAATGTCTGGAGTGGATGCTCTAAGCGAGTAGCACCAGGTGCATGAGCTACAAACAAAATTTATTGTATCATAAACTGAAATTCTAACATATATTACAAGAGAAAAGTTAAGGAGTTACTTACCAATAGATTCATCTAAGAATGTTGCAATTCTTCCAGTGTCTGTCAAAATTGAGATCCTAATACCTGCTGCATTAACATTTATAATTCTTTCACCTGAAGCTAAACCAAGCCAATTACTGCGGGGATGATAGGAGCCGATTCCGAGACTCTAAAATAATTTCGTAAATTATAAAATTTTGTTTTAAATATTAAAGAAACCGTTGCAGATTATCAACTCACATCATTTCTCTGATAGGGATGTGGATCAGCCCAGCGCCACTGATGTATTTGACCGAATGTTGAGATGGCAATCAATTCACTGTATGTGGCAGCAATGTGGGTAAAACGTATATTGGTATCCCAATACTCTAGATCTTCAGATACCCACAGTGGAGAAGCAGCCATAGCAGAATCTTTCTTCTTGTTTTCCACTGCAAACAAAACAATTAATAAAATGTAACAATCAATTATGACATTATACAGAACATTAATGCATATATAAGTTTTAAACCTCCTTCTTTATCCCAAGATGTATCTCGCAGAGCGGATTCAAGCCAACGTCGAGGTCCAAAGTACTGGCGCTCGCGCCACCGACTGAATTCTGAAGATCGATCTTGGGCTGAGCTGGCACCTTCACGACTGGCGCCTGCGCGGCCTCCACCACTGCCGCCACCACCCCCACTGCGACTGTTAATATAACTATTTAGTATTTATTAAGCAGCTATTCAACATCCCATGCCACCATATTGTAACAGTATTTTATGGTATCAACAGTACTTATAGCTGTTACCTAAGCATCTATTACTACAAATAGTGCAAGGAAAACATAAAAAGTAACAAAAACATAACAGCTATAAGTACAAATGATACAGAGAAACCTGTAACAATGTGAAGACATGAACACAATTTTCACCAAAATAATAAACAGTACAATCGAAACTGCGAAAGCTTAATGCGTGCTATTTTGGATCACAGGGTACATGTAACACTAAGGGTGGAGGATATGAGAGGCCAAGGAGCATAGCTTGACAGGTATACCTTCTGATAGCCGCGTACCCGAAGATATCCTCGGAGAACATCGCATCTGCATCAATGATGACAGACTGATCCTGCTGACTGGCGTGGAATCCGCCATCCAGCAGCGAGATGAGGTCCTCTGGTACATAGCCATCTCCTCCCTCACCACCTTCTGGTTCCTCCCCCTCCTCGTCATCTCGCGACAGAAGATTGTTTACAGCTAAATTTACGTCCAAATTTGTTCTCTGAAACATATGATATTATTAGCTAAAGTTAATTAAATTTATTAATTCTATTAACTTATAATGTTGTGAACATATTAATTCATTAAAATATAATTACCTGTAGCTCACGAATAATGAGGCTTCTACTTTTTCCCTGCAAAACTACTTGAGCCTGTGTTACAAGGTCTTCAGGCACGAAAGGAGCTGGTACTGCTGAGACCACACGACTCGATCCCGATGCGCCAATTATTACGCCAGTAGCACGACTGGTAGATCCTGTAAAAGTGATGTCTGTCTTAATATAGTTACCATGGTTTGATTGATATGTGCACCCTTTAAATTTCAGTATTCTATGACACTGTAACAGATACATACAATCTGTCATTTACGAATATGAATTTCATTGTGAAACCAAAGTAGTATACGTACATGGATGTTAAAATATTTGACAAGGATTTGGATATAATAAAAAGATAATTATCTCAAAAACATAAATCCAAAACATATTTGGTTTCAAAGATACTGTAGAAATAACCTTGAGTGATTTCATAATAAACTATCAGCAAAGCGTCCACATAGTGCATATTTTATACTATAGTTTCACCTGATATTTCAATTAGTTACTTATTCGAGATTAAATTAACATTTTCTTTTTCAAATGGGTTTTTTTTTATGAAATCAAACGAGCATACAGTTCACTTATATTAAGCGATTTCTGTTGTCCATGGCGTGTCCAAGATCAGTAGACCTAGACGACGCGTTGCCAACCTTAAAGCTAACATAATTATTGTTATTTACTTAACATAATTATTGTTATTTCGAGTATCCGGAAATTCATTGACTGAAATCGAAATGCGCATAGCACTTCACGACTTTAGCATCTATGAACAGTGGCATGTGACCCTGTGGGAACTTATAAATTATTAGGAGTTCCTCCCACCACAATTTAATACTCGAAATCCCTGTGTTTCTGACACTTGTCCGGCCACAGGCAGAATGAAAATTATATATTTTTAAATGCAACTGAATTCCGACCGGGACTCGAACCCTCGATGCTATGGCGTCGCGTTTACTTTACACAACCGCTAGGCTACAGAGCCCTCGAAGCCCTGGTCGTTTCATATATAACCTCATATTACCACATTCAACATGTATGGTGATGTTTCTATTCAATAAATATAAAAAATGCTTTATTATATATTCATATTAAAGCATCTTTAGTTCATGCCTTTACATAAGAACTTATATTAATCCAAAATTTTGATCACCACGATATTGATACTCTTTCTGCGCATTAAATATTTCTAATAATTTCATACAAAGCAAAAAATACTGATATTTATAAGTCAAAAAATGACGAATAAATAAGTTCAGTTTGGTAAAATTAAATTTTTTTGATTTCAAAAAATTTATTAATGTGTTATAATTAATATTACAGAAAAATATTACCTTGAGAGCTTGGAGCAGTTCTAATAGAGTTTCTCATGATTCTTGCTCTCGTACGAGGCTGTTGCCTAGAACCACAGCCACTACTACTTGCTCCTTGTTTTCCACCACTGGTTCCTCCTCCGCCACTTCCTCCACCACCACCACCACCATTTCCATTATTTTTACTTCCATCAGTTTTACTTAAGTCCAATCTATCAGGAATAATAGAGAACGCAGCACGGCATATTGTACCATCTTCAAGAAGACAAGCAATATGTGCTGGGCCTGCTGCAACTGAACGCACACCTCTCAATGAGCTTAATGCAGGTGAGCCAGCTCCAGTCCCAAATCTATTCCATCTCTCTGTAACTTCTCTAAGCCTGTAATGAAACTTGATAATATAAACTCATATTCATACATATACATACTTAATATAATTTAAAATTTTGGCAACACAATACTGTAGCAAGTAATAAATATTTATTTACATATACAACTGAAGAGTGATAGCAATAACTTCAGCTATTGATATTTTTTACATAAACCTTGGTTTTAACATGTGATAGATTGAAAAATGTGCATTGGTAATCAAATTTATAAAAACATTTAACAAATTATTTTCTTTTGTAAGAAGTTTCCATAATATTTATTTTTGTGCTAAAAAATAATTAGAATCACCTACAAGTATATAATATAGTAACAGTGAGATTCTTAGATTGGAAGAAAATTCCGAGGAAGATATAAAAAAACATTAATGATTACATTCATGTTTGAAGACAATAAATGTCTTCAGAAAAGCATATCAATTTATACACAATTTAGTAATATATAACGACATAATAAAAGTTCATAAAGAAGTGGGTAAAACAGAAAAATACATTATTTTAAAGCAAAGTGGGGTTCGCAAATTGATTCGCGACAACTAAGAATTACGCCATCCATTTTGATAACTGTAGAATTCCATAGAAAAGTATTAGTTACAGCACACCAATCGATGAAAGATATTTCTAGGTTCTAGTCAACTACAAGAATAAATTATTTACACTTTAGTATAAATGTCATGGAAAAACCTCTTAAAGCTTTTGGTATCACATTTGTAATAGTGTTCGATAATTAGTTTAATTCTTTAGATTTCACATATGTGAGTTTATGATTTAAAATGTCATGACCGTAATGGAGTCAAATAGACTGTTGAATAATAGGCTTACCGATCTATGAGTTGATCCTCTGTCCCAGGCAAAGGATGAACAACGAAATGCATTGAAGACATTTTCCCTAAGTCTTATCCCGTGTTAATAAATACCACATTTATTATTAAAGATCAACATAAATCTTCACAACAAAAAATCACTGTGTTCTAAAATCCTCTTCTAACCACCATATTTCTCGTGGTTCCTTTCAAGACTTAGCGTTTTTCGTTCTCAAATACATGTGAGTCGGTACAAGACGAAAAAAGAAAGAAAATATCAACATGGCCTCTACAACTGAAATGTTGGTATCACTGATTATATAGATGCGTTCACAATTAACCAAATTCATATGTAACTATTTCTAATTAATTAATATTAACTAACGCCAAAACTGTTATATTTGTTTATAAACATTTACTAATTCTAATAAAGGTCTTCTTATTTAATCCATGAAATTTATTAACGATAAAATAATTAATGACCAACGTCTACTTAGTATCGTCACATATCACAAGTGAGGTTGTCATAAAATGCATATATGAATCTTTAAAATCAAAAGAAATAATAATAATATTCTAAATTTTGAATAATGGTATTTTAATTGTAATATATTTTATATAAGCTAAATATATAAATATTTCGTGATGTGTTATTATAGTATGAAATTTTTCACGCCACAGAATACCTTAGCATATAAAGTTTAAAGAGTGCGTTTAATAGTTTTATAGCACAGAGTATATTATAAAACAATTAAGACAGAACACTGTCATTTAATGAATCGTCAGAGTAAAAGTCAGAGTTATAGTCTTCAGCAGACATAAAATTTGAAAAAGAAAAACAAAGTAAAAAATGGCGGCCAAGTCAAAGAAGCGGTTGTCTGGAAATGAAAATAAGTTGAATAAATTAGATAAATTGGAAATTAAAGATGTAATTTGTTCGATTTGTCACTCTATTCTTATAGAACCTGTAACATTACCTTGTTATCATGACTTTTGTGAACATTGTTTCAATGGTAGTATAGAAAATAATGCTTTGTGCTGTCCCCTGTGTCGATTACGAATTGGTTCTTGGGTTCGAACTGCAACAAAACAAAAAACTTTGGTGAATTTGCAATTGTGGAATTTTATACAGAACAAATTTTCGACAGAAGTTAATAAGAAATTAAACGGTGAAGATATACCATTGTCACCAGGTACTGGTACAAATTTTAACACAATAATTTCTTAATGGTCTTAAACCCCAAATTCTTTCCATTAACACAGAGCAATTGTTCTATCATCAGAGGACTGATATTGATAGTCCAACTTCAGATACAGTTTGATGGTAATTAATGGCAGCCTATATAATGTGCACATCTTAAATAAAAAAATAAATGTTTCAACTACTTATTTATGTTTAAGTAATGTTTACGTCGATGGGTGGACACTAATGCACAATTATAAAATAGATAACTGTGTTTTAACTCACTTATATTGGCCTAATCTGATTGCTTAAAGTTCTTCAAATGTGTCTCTTCCATTGTCAATAATTATCCTTTGTAATTTTAGAAAAAATATTACCACGTTTAAGCAAACCAGGTGAAATTAGATCTGAATATGAAGCAGAACTCCAACAATTAAGAGCTGAGAGGTTAAAACTTGAGCAAACCCACTTAAATGAAACAGTGATCTTAATAAAGTAAGTATATAATTTACATTATTCATATCAAAGTATAATATCAATATTATTGATCCAATTAATTTTAGTGTTCCTTATATCATTTAAAACCATAATAAATATTGTCTATTATCATTTCTCTCATATATTTTATTTCTTAATTAGATTTTTTATAAAACAGATATAAAAGTAAAATACTAAAATAAAAATAGTATGAAAAACCTAATCTGGAAAACCACCAGCAGCGGAGCTTGGCCCAGGCTACTAATGGTTAGGGCCGCAGAGAAAGAAAGCGTCTGTCAATTTGTGCTGTATCCAGGAGTACTGCAAAAAAAACCTTATTATTATTAATCTTATTATTATTATAGGAAACTAAATGAAGAAGAGGAGGAAGCACATAAAAGATATTTAGAAAGTCTAAAACATGATGAAATGTTAGCTAAAGAGTTACAAGTGGAAAGAAATGAACACTCCACTACTAAAGTTCAATCTAAAGTGACACAAAAGGCAAAAGGCTCTAGAAAGAAATCTAGACTGAAAGCTACAACACTTGATTGCTACTTACCTAAGCTGAAAACTTCAAAAAAGTAGGTACATTTTTCAAATGCAGGTCTTTAAACAGTATAAATATTTAATTGAGTATGGAGTATTTTAATATGACAAAATATACCTGTACAAGTCTTGCCAAAAATGATGCAGCCTTTTCGGAGTCACTGGAACAATCAGACAGTCACTTGTTTTATAAATTGAATCTTGATAATGAGTACATTCTTTCATATACATAAGTAATGTATTTCAACTTGGTTTATTTTGTATTAGAGTATTCCAAAATTGAAATCTCATTAGTCTATAATTTTCCCAAGTACAAATATTACAAATAACAGCATAAAAAGGTCATAACTTTTATATTATACATGTATCATTAGTGTAATCTTTCCAGTCAATCAATTGCTGATAATACAAGTATGGATGAATCTATTAAAAAAGGCACATGCCCCACAACAACAAATGAAGAACTAGATGCAACTAATAAAACATGTGGAAATCTTAATTATTGCTTATACACAAAATCTAAGGAGGCCTGGAACAAAGAAAATGGAAAGAGACGTCAAACAAAAGTATGCACTGCATTTTGTAACATAATTATTGTTGATATGCAATAATGCAATGTTTTATTTTTTATGAATTTACTAACACAGCATGATAACTTTTTACAATTTGTCCTTCAATTATTTTTTCACATACAATGTAACTGGTAAAGTTCTTTGCAGGGAATACTTTCTAGACTTTTATTTAATACAAAATTTAAAAAATAAATATAATTTCAGGAGGACAAAGAAAAATCCAATGACAAAAATGTTGTCAAAACAAAGAATGGCATGCAATCATTACTTGTTTCGCTGCCTCTTCCTTCAACAGGAATACTTCAGCACAAGAGTATTGTAATAGAAAATCGAAATATTGAAACTGGTAGTGTGGATTCCATGCAGCAAGAGCTATGCTATTTTAAACCCATTGAAGGAACAACACCCACAAGGTTTATAAAATATTATCTAACAATGTTTATAGCACTAAGTAAAAAATGAATAACCGTTAGTAAATAATGCTTTTAAGGCTACACAAAAGATCTATAGCATCTTCCAAAATACATATATAATTAATTAATAAAATATTTATTTCTGCAACAATAAAAATGAATAGCTAAATGTGTTGATAAGTGGCAAACCGGTTTTAACATGGATCATGTTTTATTCTTAATCAATCCTAATCTTCAAGTATCAATTGAACTTGTTGAATTATTTATAGCCTATTTACTGATAATTTCATATGTATGCCAGTAAAGTGTTGTTATTGCTTAATTTTTTTATTGGTATGGCGAGGGAACCTAAAAATATTTTCTGCATTTTAGTTTTTTAACAAATCGAGGCCTACCGCTACGTGTACCTGGAGTACGAGTAGATAAAGAAGCAAAATTACCCCCACAAGAATGTCCACCAACTCGAGGTCAATATCTTGAAAATCTTTGTCGTTTGAGACAATTATCTTTGACTAAGAAGTTACCTTCTGCATTTGTAATAGCCCTTAGTATACTACAAGCAAAGAAGGTTGGTTTATTATTACTACACACAAATTATAATCTCAAGTGAAAATACATTTTTGTATAAAAATTGAGAACAAATATTAATATTGTAGATAACAAGTTTTTGTGATGGTAATTATTGTTAATATTGTTTGAAGTCAGGATCGATTTTTTTTCCATCCCATCATCTAAGGTGTCATTAATACTATCATCCGACTTCGTTTTCGGGAGCGGTCCCCTTACATCCTGTATAGTGCTTGCAGTTCTTTAACTGTTAAATGTTTAATAAAAAAAAATTATATTTTACAGATGATTATGTTATATTTGTCTTTTTTATTTTTATTATTTTTCTCTAAAACAATGTTATTCATTTTAAAAAATAAATTTGTATTGACTTTAAGTTTTGCAGGTTTTAAAGGTGGATATAATTTTTTATCTGTTAATTTTACAGGAGAGTCCTGAAAAATATTCCTCAACTTTAAGATCTAAACTAAAAAGAAGTGCGCCTGCGGCTCCCAGTACATTAGCAAAAAAGGAAAAAATTGCAGCTAGTAAATATAAACTAACCGACACTTTGGAGATGACAAGCAAAATAACTGAGAATTCTCAATCTTTTCTACGACGTACTCGATCTATGGGCAGCATATCTAAGATTGAAAATGAAACAACACCTAAAAAGAAAGTTAACGAAAGAAAATCATCTTCAGAAAAGAAGTCACGTCTACGAAGCGATAGCAAAAGATATGCCAAAAAAGAACCTTTAATTGCCGAGCCCACTAATAGCAATAAGGTTAACTTAGCCGTCAAGAATTTATCTAGTCCTTTAGAGGATTGTGGCGTGAAACATATATTACAAGAGCAGCTCCGAATTGAAAAACTTATACAACAAGAAAAGCATGACTATGAGTTAGCATGTAAAATGGATGCTGAGTGGAATGGTAGGAGACAGCCACGTCGAGCAGCTACCAAGCGACAAGTAACATTAAACTATGCCCTTCGTCCTGCGAAAAAACTTAAGGTTTAATTTCTCTTTTTCAAAATTGATTTTAAAAATAATATTAAGTTTGTTCACAATTTTAAGGATTTGTTTTCTTTTTTCGAATTTATTGTGAAGCTTTACCTTTAATGCGCAAACGCTTTACATAACTTAATTATATTTTTTAGAAAATGTGCCATTTTACAAAATTTAATATGTAACTATGCCCATTATTACCTTATGTATAACAGAACCTGTGATAAGCATAAACTCGCTATGATTCCACCGATTTGATTTTCAAACTATTAAATATAATATTTTGAAAATATATTTAACTAATTTTGGTTAAAAACCTTTCACCGATTAAATTGTAAGATATTAGTACAGTAAATGTAAAGATAAGTGGTATGGACACAAACTAACAAGTGTTAACGAATTCTTTGTAAAGGGGTTTTTGGATGATTTCGCACTTGCAAAAACATTTAAAATACTTATTTAAATGTTACAATTCCTGTTTTGTATATCCTACAGTAGTATTATTTAATTACATTAGCATAATTTTGTATAACTATAATTTTAAACTTTATACTTCAAGGTTCATTAATATTCAGGTGTCCAAACCCCATTTCAATTTGTATAAATATAACAAAATTACGCCGCTTCTATCGGCCAACAATAAATTTAAAGTAATTGATGTCTAACTGTATTTGTAGAACTATGTATGGGTTCATAATTCTCTAAAGGATTACCCTTTACTGTGAGCATTCTTTGTGCGAATTTTGATGATAGAGCAGTAACTTGGCGGCTCTTAATATTTCAATATGTTTTTGTGCCACCTATTTTTGCTAGTATGTCTGATAAGTCAAAGCTTCGCAAAAGAATTTGCTAGTTTGATGGTCGAGTGAAAAGTTGGATAACAAACTCTCGGTCATAACTAATATTCTCAGTGAGCTGGTACCATCCTTAAGTAGAATTAACAAGTTACTAAGCAATTGCTACACTGTGTAGGGTGACTCTAAAAGAACAATTTGCTTTAAATTAAAAATCTATTATTGTTCTGTTTCCGAAATAGGTGATGAATTTAATTTAAGAGTCCCTTCATACTACTACAATAATTAATGTTATTATAGTTATTGTTTTATACAATAATATTTAAAATTTTAATCAAAATTACTTAACTGGTCACCCTAAACATATAGTAGCTAATCAGTAATTATGCATTTGTCAGATAAAAAGTTATTTTAAGAATACTTCAAAATAAAATATCCAAATTCCATTAGGGTAACTTTGTTTATAAGCTTTTATACATTATGTGGTCTAAGATCCGAACTTCATTCTTGTATCATAATTTGTTGACCAGTGGGCCTAGTTCGAATTATTATCGTAACCCTTATTATTTTTTAACTGTTCATGTAAAAGACACGGATGAAAGGTACTTTATCTGATTAATAATTTCGGATCTTGTACGATGACAGTGTAATTTAAATATTTCGTTGGGATCTCATAAATTTCCATGAACTGTAAATATTAAATATAGATTTTAAAACAATATTATTGTGTAAGTAATGATTGCAGTATATTGTTTATGCTGTAAACCTCATCATTAAAATGATCTCCATTTATAAATCTGGTCAATTAACTTTTATATGTTTTGAACATTAAAAATCTTATACTTAGTTGTATACAAATGTAGGTACATCAGTTTTAATGGAATAAAGTCCATAATAAAAATGTGTTAGAGTGGATGCAATGTATGAGTCATTTAAATATTTTTGTAAAAGGCTTGCTGTGATATATCACAAGTGGTGATAAAAATTAGTCCCTACGTAATTAATGGATCATTATTTGTTTCATAATTTCATTTCATGCAAACATTTTGTTTTGGCTATAATATACGTAAATATGTAAATAAAAAGATTTATTAAAATAATGCATTTTATTAATATTCAATACAGATTGCAGATCAAAATTCAAATTAATTAGAACATTAAAATTGGATAGTTTATATCTGTCATCAACACTTTGATTTTTTTAACTTTTTCTCCATAAACAGAGGACCACCTGTAAAGATATACAATTTTACTTGCATTTATATTAGTAAAGATTTCATTGAGCATTTAAGTTGAGATAAATGTAAATCACTTGTTGATTCCATATGAAGGCTTTTTGCCACACTGGCAAAATTTAAATTTTGAAAATGATATTTCCTCAGAAAATTAATCCTTTTCATTCATATTAATTAGTGTCAAGTCAAGAAATTTAACAAATTAATACCTTTTTGGAATAGTGCTTGATCACAATTTTCCAATCAGATGTTTGAAGTACCCTTGCAGTGAACTGCTCTAACCTGCATGCCTGCAATTTAATTAGTAAATAGTTTTAAGTTCAAAAATAAATTCTTCAAGAAGTACAAAATTTTGATTAATTTGCAGCTTGTCAGTATAAATTTAAATAACAATATAATTTAAAATAGATAAAGCTTCTGTTTTTATCACATCAATTCAAAAGTTAGAAACTACATACTTGAGTCATCAAAATACTAAATAAGGATTTGCTTTAACAAAATATAATAGGCAAATAATGTGAAATAGACAAAATTAGAGTGAAATAAAATAGCATCATATGTAAAAATCAAATGTTACAAACCACTACTGACAATTATCACACTGTTTTTGACATACCTTACCATACCAACTCATCAACATGCTCATCAATGGAAATAGGCTGCTTACAGATACTGATACCATTTCTGTCTTCAGGATTCTCCACATCACACATTCAGAGACCAAGGCATCAGCTCCATGTTATTTTACCTTATCTCGCTGACTACATGCATACTCAATTGTTCATGATAATTAATCAAGATACAAAATTAGCACAAAATGTTCACATTCCTCCCTGATACAATTTTTTACAATCACATAAGTAAAACATCCATCTCATTATACACATCCTTTATTTATCTCTCTCATCACACCACATTTACAATTAACACACAATCTTAGGACAAACTTATAGCTAATACAAACTTTAAAACCTTTTGAATCAATAAATTATCATGGGATAATCTTAATATTACTAATGTAATAAATTCATGGCTAAAGGAAAATATCTCTCGAGATTTATACTAATATTTTACTCTAGATTGTCTGGCATGAGATTTTAGTAGTTTCATCTCACCTCATGTCTGTGGTTTGTTATTCCATCCATTGTTGGACCCTGAAGGACCTGATCCATTCCCTCCCCAACCTTGTCCACTTGACCAATTTCCTTGATTCCAGTTACCGCTTTTACCATTCCAATTTGGGTTATTGCCTTGGTTCCAAGCTGGTGGAGGTCCATTCTGATTCCAATTTGCATTGTTATTCCAGTTTTTGCCCGTGTTACCACTTGGTGGGGGACCATTTTGACCCCAATTATTAGGTCCAGAGTTATTTGGGCCTCCTAAAAATCCTCCCCAACCTGCCTGATTTAGAGCAGCAGCTACCAGACTTATTGGCAAATTAAAGTTAGCTGGTGGTCCACCTCCATTAGGATTATTAATGCCTAAATTTTGCATATTTAAAGAATCAATATTGCTGCTTCCACCATTGTTACCAGAACCTCCAGGGGGGCCTGAACGATTTCCATCCCAACTGTTTGATCCATAAGAATCATCTTTCCAATTAGCATTATTTTTATTTTTAATTTTTGGTTCCGCACTAGAGACAGATACAGATGCTCCTTTAATGACATGGTCCTCTCCACATAAACTTTGTGCTACTTCTGGATCCAAGAATGTTACAAAACCAAAAGCTCTAAAAGGTTTGGGAACAAAAACATCTGTAACCTCTCCAAATTTAGAAAAATATTCCCTGAGATCATCTGCGGTCATATCTTCAGTGCACCTACCAACAAAAACTTTACAAGGCATTTGAGGTACTACTCCTTCTTTAGAGTTTGGAATGCGTACATCTACCCAACGACCATCTATATTATGTCTTTGAGCAAGGGCTCTCATTTGGGATGCATATGTTGCAAAGCGAATAAAACCAAAACCCTTGAATGCTCCATTTTTGTCTTTTTTTAACTGTACCATTACAACATCACCAAACTGCTCAAAGTATTGTTTAATTGATTCTTCGGTTGATTTCCAAGGCAAGCCTAAGCATATCAAATCTGAACATATCAGCTTTTTTTCTAAGCGCTTTGTCTTTGCTGCGGAGTTTTCCGGTGACACATCTTCCATTTTACGTTTGTTTTCTTTTGGAAATACACATATGTAGAGATGTTTACCCCATCCAGCTTCGGTGGGCGGGTGCAACTTTCCATCACTTAGACGAATACCCCTTATACATTTACTTTCAGAGTGCCGATATTTTAAGCCGCACGCTCCAGGAAATTGTGCAACTAACGTTGATAACAATAAAGTGCCATTCAATTCACAGGGAATTTCCACAGCATTAGAGTCGTCTTCATCTTCACTGACTTTTATGTATTCAAAAGGATCGTCATTATAACTTTCCTTATTCATTGCGTATTATTATTAGTGTACTATTCTTACAAATATAAAACAGTATGTTGTAATACAAATATTCCGATGCTTTATTTAATACTTTCAAGTACGATACGTATTCGATATTTTTAAAATGGCTGCGTTAAGTCGTTTGACAATTAACAAATTACAGAAAATCATCTTATTTTCTTTTTTGAACTTACATTTTACTCTCAAAATTTTCAATATATACTTATTATCCAATAGTTTTATTTAATAATTAATAGATTTTGTTTGCCTACTTCCAAAGCAATAATTTCTTGCTTAGAAGACATAAATACTTTTATAATGAATAATAATCTTAAAAATGTATACATATGCTATACCTATTCCATAAATCATTATAACTATGGAGCGTACAGTGTAAAAAATTATATTATATATTTATCTAAAATTCCGATTTTCAACCGTGGATTTCTTGTGACTTGTGACAAACTTCATTCTAAAAAACGCTATCGATGATCTATAGACATTTGACACTCATTTCATTCGCAAAACTTATGTAATAAATACAAATGAATAAAGTGTAAAATGACCGCTGCGTTGAATGACTGCCGTAAACTCAAAATAAAAATACATTTTAAATTGTCAATTTTATACCAAACCTGTGACGCTTAACATGTATTTTACAAAATACCGAAAAATTTCATATTGTTGAGAATGCTTATATTAAATTCATTGCACTAATAAATTTCCT
>JAOSYY010000005.1:945575-964961 GCA_025727935.1 Hebomoia glaucippe
TGTATTTTACAAAATACCGAAAAATTTCATATTGTTGAGAATGCTTATATTAAATTCATTGCACTAATAAATTTCCTTACTGGCCTTACTTGAAAACCAATCCATAAGATCAAGCAACAGCGTATAGAAAAGTACCTAATGTTGTTTTCTTTCATGAAACAAATCATAAGCGAATCCGATATAATTATAACATGTAGGTACTACACCTTTACAAAATCACTATTTTTTGAAAATTTGTAGTATGATTAGTTTTACAAGCCGTTAAACGTACTTCACCTTCTATTAATATAGGTATATTTCCGGCCATTTTGTGTCAATTTTGATATCATAAGTATCTGTTATTCTGTGTTATAAAAAAACGGTTCAGTTATATTTGCGTAATTTGTTTTTATTACTATCGTTAAATCAACATCGAAGGATTAATAAAATACTTGATATAAACAATAAAGAATAATTAGATATATCGAGAATCTTAGTTGTTACATACATACCTATATATTATTTGGCGAATTTAATTTCCAAAAAAAAAATACCTTTTTGGATTTGAATATGGATCATAGCATGGGGTAGGGAAAACAAAGACAGATTGTTATATTGCAGTAAATCTCTTTAAATCTCTCAATTCACTATATAAAGACTAATGTATTTAAATTCCACAAGACAATATAGTGTCTATTTATTAAAAGCCGTCGAAGGACAAAACGCGGACCCCGTCACTTGATTACCTTGAATGTTGACTTTTACTATTTAAATATATTTATATTCATCTGTGATATTATTAAAAACTGTAATCTGAATGTATTAGACAATGATCAGATTGTTTATAACTAAAAAAAACTTGACAAGAAGTATTCTATAGAATTTTACTTATTCATATAGTTTTTAAATTAATGTATATTTTTGACATAAATCTTCTAATAATAATAATTATATACCAGTTTACCATAAATAACTTAAACAGCTTGAATACTTGTAGTTTCCAGCGTTTATTAGATTTGTAGTGCTTAATCTTTCATGAAGCAGATATTTTAGATTTTTAAATTGATACCATACGCGGTTAGTCTAAAAAAAGTATATGAATCGACTTGTTTTAAATAATAGTAATGGGAACCTAAAATCAAGATTTTCTATGACAAAACAAATTAGATAGTCATTTACATAAAGTATGCATACATTTTAAGCATGTGTCGCTATTTTTTTGGAAGATGACCCGTAAAATGTCAACAAGTGAACTTTTAATGTTATCCGTATGAATCCGGTTTAAGATGTGATCAAATAACTAAACTAAAGACATGGGCGCAATTTTATAAACTCAATATCTCTTAAATCAGGGTTTTATATATATTTTCCGACCAATCTAATGTATGACCTAAATTGAAAATTGATGCATTACCTAAGATACTGAATTAGGTAATGTAAAGAATACAGATAAGTAGATTAAATACCGTTTGATCTGTGTATGAAATGACGTCTGAATTAACGATAGAATCTTCTATTATATATTTACCTTTATTATATCTTAGGTAATTCCAATGCTTGGATATACATAAATTTCCCTGTTTTATACTATATTAGATTGAAACAAAAATGACAGATAAAATTTGAATGAAATTTGCTACTGGGACTGTGCTCACCACATAATAAAAATTATAACAACCTGAGCGTTTTAGATGGATAAATCCGTGCGTAAAAAAGAGCAGTATGCTATAATATAATTAATTAAAAAACATTATAAGATTTTTCTATCCAGTCTGGATAAATAGTATAGGAAATAATGAAGGTTTTGTCACAAGTTTAATGGAAGGTCAGGAACCAGTTTTGCAACATTTCTCTTTTTAATGTATTGGACAAAAGGTCTATGTAGTGCCCCTTCACTGGTATTATGCCTTTTGCATCTACAGGAAGCCATACCAAGGCCAATGGATTAAGACTAACTATGTTACTTTATCTAATCGAAAACAAAAGAATATTTATCATTTAATTTACATCTCACTTGACGCCAGAGTAAAGTATTACTAGATTTCTGAGTAAAAATAGAATAGATGAATATCTATACCACAATAAACTTATACATAGCTTTTGTAAGAAAAGGAACTAAGAATAGTTAGCATTCGTGATCTAATTACCTAACAAAGTTTCACCTCTATTAAAAGTAACATGTTTATTATTCCGACCGCGTCAGGTAAACCGTGGAATTTCGCCGCTACCAGTGCCGACGTCCAACGAAAGGCCACTGACTTCTGACCAACTGCCTTTTTTGTTTTGCTTCATGGTCTATGGGCTATGCCATACGTATATATAATATCATTAACATCATTTGAGGTTTCGCACGGATAAAGTTATTACAACGCCCCCGACATAATATTAAAATAATGACCCCAAATACAATAGTACCAAACACACAGGACATACTTACGGTATATCTTACATCCTAACAAAAATTTAAACAAAATCGTAAGTATAACATTTCGTTTTATTTTAACTACCGAGTACAAATATAGATTATACACAGCAAGTTACTGTCAGTAAATACAAATAATTAATTAACTAAGCTCTTATGATAAAATATATAAATTAGCGTAATGATAATATTGAATATTACATTTTTGATGTTATTTAACAGTAACTTATTTTCCCATTTGACTTCACTTGTAGATACAAATGTTTGTTTCTTATTACGTGCAATATAGGGTATAATGGTTATATAATTTGAAGACTATGTTTCCTACATACTAGGTAAAGCAGTTAATAGTATAATACTAACGGGTGCTTTTTAGAATATTCAATAATGAGGAAATCAACATTCGTAATTAGAAAGATATGTATTTTAAATGCCCACCTTTAATTATTATTCTATTTATTTAAATATTACAAATTTTTCGGTAACGTGATTACAAATCGAACAAGTAATTATTTTTTTCATGTGTCTAAAGCAACCAGGTTTGAAACAATCACAACTGCTGTGTAATATGAAATTATTTTATGAAGTTTTGCAACATCAAATTACTAACGAGTTACTAATAGTATGCACTGCTCTATGAAAAATTGCGAAAGATCTCCGCAAAATATAATTTGCAGTTTAACAATTAAAATACAATTAAGTACCCTTGCTTGATCGAGAAAATGTAATTCTGAGATCACCTAACGATAAAATAAATGAAATTAAGATGAAAGGTAATTGTGAGTCAAATAGTCCTTTATCTTGACCGGTTTTGAAAATAATCGTGAGGACGTGGAAGTTTTAGCCTAACCGTTCAGCTTGGGAACTGATACCGGCCAGTGACCGACGCTGACCGCAGCAACCTGCCGTATTTTGGATGATGTGTTTTAATTTTTACTCAGGCTTCTATCATTACCGTAGACTATACGTAGGTACTAATTATATCATAAGTTATGTTTATATACAAATACAGTTACTAAACTGAGTAACTCAAAAATTATATTTAGCATAGTTTAGAGTGGTCACAACCGGAAAATTATTGGTTTTCATTATTTTTCCAATGATAATAATAAGTAAATAATTGTTATCACGTTTTAGCATTAATATTTTAAATAAGATTAAATAGTGATATTTTTATGACGTAGGTAGGAATATCACTAAACGAATATGGGACTTGAGGTAGGTGACAAAAACATCCTCAAGATATTATTAAGAAGTCACTACATTTATTTCTACTATATGTTTTAAATAATAGTTATTATAATTGCAAAATGCTTCTTCTTCATGCTCCAATACATTATTGAAACAGCTGTCGTCGAAGGTTTTGCCAAATCCATAGGCCTTGGTGGCCTTTAAGAAAACTTTGGTGTCCTTATTCCAATCTTAGAGGGCGGCTTAGACAACGGTAATCATTTACTATGAACTATACTTTTCTGCAATTGTCAATCATTCTTGGTTGTACCAAAACCCATTTAAGTAAATAACTTAAACATGTTATTGGCGTGAATCGAATCCTTGACCTCCGAATACAACTTTCATTACGTCTACACCCGTAGAACATATAAGTCGTTCCATATATTAACTTAAAAATCGTAAAGGCTGAAATTTGTTTGTTTTTTCTAGATATATTTTAAGGGTTGCGTGAATCTCTAGAATTTTATAACTTATACGAAACTTTCAATAACTATTCAAGTACATATATAACGATTAAAACTTGTACAAGGTCAATCTCGCCTAATATTGTATTTTGAAAGTTTGTGCTAATTAAATATCAATTTCTCAATAATGATACCTGCTGTGTAACTATTGCTCAACATAAAAATTGCGTTGTATTGAGCAGTTACTAGCTGTATATTATTATTCATAATATATCTATATATTTTTGAAACCCAGAAGTTCTACTATGAGAATTGGTTGTGGCGGGGGTGTGTGTCGGAGGCAAGTGGGTCGAGTTGTGAAACAGAGAGAGGCGCGCCGCGGCTATGCAACATTTGCGATGTTGTCGTCTCCCTGATGTTTAAAGTTCGAGTTTCTTTCGAGACAGTTCACGACATTATAATTTTAAAAGCTTAAGTCATGATTTACATACTGATACAAAAAAGGACATATCATATTGATATTTTTGTTTGACTGGTGTTATACAGCCAATTTACTTGTGCCTAAACTTGTAATATACTTATTTTTATGACTTGCTTCTGCCCACTGCTTCACTCGCGTGGAGGTTCTTAATTCGACAGATTTTATTTTATATTTGTTACCTCGGAACATTCGACTGCGTGAATCGATTATGATGATTCTTTTTTTATTTGAAAGCTAGTGCTTCCCGCGTGGTCTTATTCGGTCTAGTTCTGACAGTGGTATTTATGAGAAATCCATAAATTTGCATTAAGTATGCGCGAGACAAAAGGATGACTTCGATACGTATACGTATCGTTGTTCAAGTCGGGAAGGTGATTGTCTTTTTCGATAGTTTCCATGTACAAAACTTTTTTCAAAAAGTAAAATGTGGCTTATATTTTCGCAAGTCTCTATTGAAATTGTTTTCGAAGTAGATTTCCCATCTTGACACAGATACAGACAAACAGACAAAAATTCTAAAAATCGTTATTTTAGGTTCTATTAGGTTATTAAAGTTTTTCTCATACATCTTCAAGGTTCAGAGAGCGATCAGTTACTTTTTTTAGTACATTAAGATAATAAGAAGTGAATAGATTCGTTTAGTATAAATTCTAATGTAAGTGTGTATTAGATCTATATGATAAATTATTACGAATAGAGTTCAGCTTAAACTAGTCTTACATCGGTTGCACATGAACATAAATTATATATCTTATACATACAATGAATTTAGGCAAAAACTTTCGTAGACGTGTTTTATACTTTTTTGTCTAGAGGCAAAACTAATTAGATTGATAGAGTTATTCTAAAATAATATAATACACGACTAGAAGTGGATGACAAAATCGACATGAACGCGAGCGAAGCCGCTATCAGAGGCTCGTCGATAAATAAAATCGAAGTGTCCGTTTGTAAATATGAAAAAAGCCGATTTTTGCTAAATGCATCATTTTTGGAATGGATCAGGCGCCAAAATAAAACAAAATTATATATGTTTCTATGTTATCTCGGAAATGACGAGACCGATTTCCACGGGACTTTCACTGACAGATAGCTGATGTAATAAAGAGTAACTTACGCCACTTTTATTTTGATTAATATATATAATATCAATAAATAAATGTTCCGCGCGGACGAAGTCGTGGCCACAGCTAGCTGACAATAAACCGGCACGTCTTGCTTTTGTTATTTGAAACCGAGTTCAAATTTGTTGTTGTTGTTAACTTTTTTCCTTAAGATCAAATAAAAAGGGTTTTAACACTATTTTTTGTTTTAGTAAGTTGCCCTTAGTAGTTAACTTACCAGGAAAAAATTACATATAATATGATAATGTAGTCACTACAGTATTTATAATTTATTCCAAATTTAAAAAGGACATTCTTTATTAGAAATACATATGTATTTCTACTATAATATCATGAAATTACCGACTTATTTATAAAAATTATGTATAAGTGAATGTTATTTAAAATTTCAGGAAATCACCTAAATCAATTATATCTTATCAGCCACTTAGAACACATAAGTAATCGATTAATTATCTAACAGTCCGATCGTCGCAAAGCATAATTTGCTTTGATCGTGAAAAAACATTGATAACTATGCCGACGGAATACAATCAAATTATATTATTGTATTGTCTTTTATATTATAGATTAAATTTGTTTAAAGTGGTAATAAATAATATAAAGTATAAAACTTGTGAGTACTTTGTGCCTACTACGTCTTAAACACCTTTGTCGTTTGTATCAACGATCAGTAGTATCTTATAAGCACTTAAGAGTTCAACGTACTTTTGGGTTTGTTCCTTAGTTCTTTACATTATATTATACCTACTTTTTAATAATAAATAACGTTATAAACTTATCTTATTATGTACAGATACACTATACATAGAAAGATTCGATAATGTTTATCTATTTAATTATTAATTGGATAACAAAAATATAATCGATTTGTAGAAATTTCAAAATTTACTAATCGATTAACAAGAAAGCTTTTAGGTCTTGACGAAGAAGTGTCAATTGCTTTTATGATAATCCAATGTAAATATCTATCAATGATTCACCTACGTAAAGTTGATAATTTATATTTATCAATTAATAATATAATGTTTCCTTATTTTTATTCTGGCATACCTAATTATGATTTTTATGTAAACCTTTTGATACAGGATACCTTGAATTTATGGGAATCATGACAGAATATTGTCGTATACTAAAGTGGGTATAAAAGGTATTTCAGAAATCAACAATTTAAATACGTAGGTCTATAAGAATTATTTGGTATCTACAACGATCTATATGAATTTCATATTTGTATAAACTTACAATAATGAAAGTATACTGGGTAGACTTCTCATTTAGATTTTGAATATACTTATCTAATGACTAAGCCAGACCCTGACTAGAGCGACATGCTTGAATATTATACAGCATTATAGGAAAATGCAGATTCAACGGCTTCTCTTTCATATGAACCCACAGCTGTTACCACATATATTTGCATTCAGTGGGTCCTTGTATTGTATATTTTCGAAATCGATAACATATTTATCGAGGTACGAACACGTGTTTTTCATTATACGAATACATTGTTTTTATTTTTATTATTATTGATTGGAAACGGACATGGACATATTTTCGCATACTATTGAGATGATGTACATATCAATTTCATTATTTTATTTTATATTAATTTCTTAGGTTTAACTAAATCCTACAGTAATGGTTATGGGAACCATTAAGTTTATCGGTAACCTTTGTTGTAATATTACAATGAGTTTAGGTACATAAAAATGAAGTGCTTTTATAATACATAAACTTTTATTTTCTTAAAATTAAAGTCATACAGTACTGTGATGATCTGATCGTACAGACTTCAAAAACATAATTTCCTATTTCTATTCAAATTACAATATTATGTACATCACAAAATGTATTTTAAATTGTGCGTATAAAAGATGGTATTTAATAAAATTCTAATCACAAAAGAGTTTCAGTATGGTTTAGTCCAAAGAAAAATACACATACGTTTTCCGTTCACAATACAGGGCCTCGTGATATGATGAAACATCTAACTTAGATGTATAAAAGTAAACTAACTTCTAACTTATATCCTTTATATTTTATCTATTTAGTAGTAAATTAATAAAAATAAAATTTGACGACTGCATAATCAAAAGATCTTCCTTTTCACATAGAAATTACAGATTTTGACTAGCAATTAATTTTAGACTTAATAAACTTCAATGATTGCCAAAATAATTAAAAGATATATTTTACAAATTCAATCGACAAATAGCCGTAATAAGTGGCTAAAAATAAAAAAAATATCTACTCAACTTTTTTCAGTACTAAATATACTATAGTAACTAAATACTAGGTATAGAAATTAAACATTTACCGAATACAAATTAGTAGGTATAACCTAAATACATTATTTTTGTTGTTATATTTTATCTAACATCCATTCTAGATTTATAGCTTTGTAAAGTATGACAAAATTATTGATAAAAATGAAATAGATTACTGAAGCTGATTACCGGATTTCCGTCGTTGTAAAAACATAAAACTGATAATAAATGTCAATTCTTGGTACCCAATCTAAAATATTTAAATCATCTTTCTGACAACATCTTAGTCATTAACTCTATGCATTATGTAGACGTTCAATAATTAATCATGTATAATAGTAGATTTTATCAAAATATAAAAAAGAACCTCTATTTCACAGTATGACATTTAAAAAGTAGTATATAACAACAACTAGGTACCTAAGAAATTATATTGTAGCATAACTTTAACACAGCATATAATAATATTTTTCTTTAAAATTAAAGGTATTTTAAATAAATTTATAGGGTTTGGAAATGTTATAATTAAACAAATATAACAACAAATTGATAAACTATCGAAACAAATAATATAATCAAGCAACGTTAATAATGAAACGTTAAAATTGAAGTATTTTAAATAAACTACGGCCAGCCTTGAAACAAGATAATATCGTAACATAAGCGGCATGAAATTAAGTAATTGTAATTGGAATGTTATGCAAGAAAATTCTCAATTCCGCTTTTATTCAATGCTTTTGGAATGTTTTCGATATATTTAAGCTTCGTTTCTTCGATACATTAAACATTTAATTTTACGGTTTTATGGTATTAAACTAAAGGGATAAGATACTTGGCCGTATACAAACATAGATATATGAGCAGAAGACAAAAGTAACTATTGTACACAAGCCAACTTACCAGGATACAATATCCTAGAAGGCTTTATTTGCAGAGATCGAACTATCAACATAGCAATGCAATTAAATCATATAAACATTTTTATTCTACAGTAACAGATTTAGCAAGGTTTCTTGGACAGTCTATATTACAATCTCGCAGTACAGCTATATGATATGCTAACAATTGCATGGGGATGACAGTTAGAACTCCTTGTAGACAATCGACTGTTTTCGGTACTTCTAATACACGAGACGCCAAGCTCATGGTTTCAGTATCACCTTCTTCACAAACAACTATCGGACGTCCTTGACGAGCGGTCACTTGTTGTAATGCGTTCATACATTTAGTGTAAACTGGGTCCCGCATTACAATCATCATAACTGGCATAGAATCATCGATCAACGCAAGTGGTCCGTGTTTTAATTCGCCCGCCATTATCCCTTCACTATGCATGTAAGTTAATTCCTTTACTTTTAATGCTCCTTCTAGACAGGTAGCGAAGTTATATCCACGACCCATTATTAAAAGGGAACGTTGGCGATACAGATCCTCTGCTAGGGCTTTGACTTTCTGATCTAATGCTAAAACTTGCTTTATTTTTTTGTCAAGCTCATGTAAACCTGAAATAATATCAGCCCTTCGCTTTTGAAGGGAAATACGATCTTCACTAATAACCAAGGCAAACATAACAAGAGAAACAAATTGGGATGTGTAAGCTTTTGTGGAGGCTACACCAATTTCAGGTCCAGCATTAATGTGAACACCACAGTGGGATTCACGACAAATAGAACTACCAACTGTATTTGTTATTCCAACAATTAATGCTCCATGACGTTTACAATATCTTAGTGCCATTAAAGTATCAGCAGTTTCTCCAGACTGTGAGATGAAAAAGCAAACATCATCACGAAAAACTGGTGTATTTCTGTCTAAGAAATCTGATGCTAATTCAACCATAACTGGAAGTTCAGTTAATTCTTCTAATAATTGCCGAGTTGCTACAGCACTATGGTAGCTTGTACCACAACCAATCAACATTAACCTTCTGCAGCGTTTAATTTCAGGAATATAATCTTTAATACCTCCTAATGTTACTGTGCCATCAGCAAAGTTAAGACGTCCTCTCATAGTATTGACTATAGATTCAGATTGTTCAAAAATTTCTTTTTGCATGAAATAATCATAGTTTCCTTTCATAATCTGTTGCAATTCCAGCTTAAGAGTAAAGATCTCACGTTGATGAGGGTCAGTGCTGCTACCAGACATACGGTGAATACTTAGCACACCATCTTTGATGTGAGCAACATCATCATCTTCAAAATAAAGAACCTTATTAGTATGTTCAATTACAGCAGAAGCATCAGAGGCAAAGAAATACTCAACATCCCTTTCTTCTTCTGGTTCAAAGTGAGCATGGCTATTAACACGAGGTATAGATGGAACAACACCACGGGTAGCCTTGTTGTTGTTATACATAATTGGTACATGATCACTTGAAAGACGGCGTCTTGTTTTAATACCAACCAGCAAAGGGCTACCCCTTCTGGTGGCTACACATTCATTTGGGAAATATCGTGATTTAAAGCATAATGCAAAAGCACCTTCAAGCTGCTGAATTACCTGTTCTACTAGTTCCTGGAAGCTGTAATCTTTATGTTGGTTGTAAATGTGATGTACTAATTTTGCAATTGCTTCAGTATCTGTTTGGGATTCAAAAAAGTAACCCTTGTTTTCTAGGAATGTTTTCACTTCCTTGTAGTTGGTGATGATACCATTGTGGATAACAACAAAAGCATTATCTTCTCCAGAACGCTGTGGATGAGAGTTAACAGCACTTGGTTCTCCATGGGTAGCCCAACGGGTGTGAGCAATACCACAGTGAGAATTCACACATTCTTCAACTGCTAACTCCACACTTTGTTGTTGAAGTAGTTCTTCAAGCGCTGCTACTTTGCCGCTTCTTTTCACAACTGCAATATCTTTTTGGTCAGCGGCATCAACAGCAACACCAGCAGAGTCATAACCACGGTATTCCAAACGTTTTAATCCATTGACAAGTAATTCCAATATTTCCCGCCGGGTCTTAGGTGTTAGATGATTAATATATGCGAAAATTCCACACATCGTTACGGCAAGAGAAGCTTACGTTGACCCGAGTGCGCTAAACCACGACCGACGAGAGACTGTGATCAAATCTCAATACGACTAATATTGAAGGCCTTCACGAATAGTTCCTACCACTAATAAGTTACTTTCACTTACGGCAGAGCACACGTCATCATGTTTCGTTATCGTAGATATTCATTGGTAAAATAAATATCAGCAAACAGCGGTAAAACCAGTCTTACTTGATTATTCACATCACATTCCATTTCCAAACATCAAATATCAAATAGACAAGTCAAGTGTCAGACGTCACTGTCAGCCATTGAATGATACTGTGATTATTGTACAGCACTTTGTTTTTCACAGATCAGAAGAAGGTATTTATTATCACTATCACCATAATGTTGCAAGCTACAATGTTATGAAACGATTTATGCGAATATTGGACATGTAAATAATAGAACATTATTATTTATTAATATGAATCAATAATGTTTGTCTTATAAACTGTTTTATCTAGATAATCGTTTTGATAAAGTTGCACGCTGGTCGTCAATTTAGCGAAATATATATTTATTATATATAGTTAAATAATTTATAATAAGTTTAAGTTTAAAGATGCAAATGTGACTGTTTAATTTTTTTAAATAGTTATAGGGTCAAGATATCAATTGAATCATGTTATATTGTTTGTGTCACTGTAAGTTACAAAACGTAATATAGGAATTAAATAGAATACATAACTGGTATATATGGTAGAATGTTCACTGGTATATAGTTTATAATCTTCGGTTGTAGAATGGTATAATAATCTCAGAGATGATCTAATATTCGAATTTGTATTTAGTTTTTATTTTCGACCATGACAAACCCAATAAGCAACGCCACAATGCTATTAAGGTATTTTACAATTTATAAAGAATAGAATTATAAAATTTTATTTAAAATTTGTATTTTTTGTCCTTTAAGATCATTCAAAAGCTTTATTTACTTTAATATTTTAAAGATATACAAAAATTTTCTTTTGCATATAGTTTGTTTACATCTTGCTAATCTGTCCGTTAACTTTATGTAAAATAACTGTTTAACAGTAAAACACTCTATATTATTCTGCTTTTACATTTTGTTAGCTATATGGAAATTTATTGAGTTATTTCTAATACTTCGTTACGTTTTCATTTTGGGGACCATTCAAATGATTTTCGATCCGGAAGTGAAGCAACTAGTGGCAATTTTTAAAAATGTACAATAAAATCACTATATTGTTATAAATTATTGTATGTCAAGGAATTTGTCTCAGTCAGCTAGTCCTAAACTTATCGATAATATGGAGGAGTAGTTATAATTTTATTTATAACTTATTTTAGACAGTTGAACCTTCAAAGACCTTATAGGTGCAGCACATACTTTATCGGATCTAAGGACATCTCCTTATATTCGCCTGTCATATTAAAGGAAAGAATATTTCTTGGGCTGGCTATTCCATAAGATTGATATGATACCAGGAAAGCTTAATGTTTAACTGTTCTAAAAGGATGCATAAATGACTTGGGGCCGTTCAATTTTACGTAAGCACTACAGGGTGGCGGGGGGTCTTTACTATGCTTATTTTGGACGATATAGGGGTTAAGGTGGGTCTAGATAATTAGATTGAACGTCTGATCATGAATCATTAAAAAATCAATATATTAATTGGAAGAGGTTTACGTAAGCATGGGGAAGGGGATAAGAGCTTTGCTGACTTTTGTTGACAAGGGGATTGGGGTTAAATAATTGTTATAAATCCGCTTACGTAATACTTGAATGGCCCTCTAATAATATTAAAGATCAGTATAATAAATAACGAAGTGTTGTTTCCTTAAAAATATAGAAATATGTAAGCTGCCCAGTTGAAAGTGGAGCCTTTAGAAGACATATAGGAAAATCAAAAAAAAAATATATATACCAGTAGCTTCTTTATTGGTTTTATCAGGATTGAGGTCTTTACAAAATTATTGAAAATATTAAGATACATTTAGCTTAAAAAGAGTTTCCAGTTGTTTTCCGTACATAATCCAAGAATAATCTTACAATCGTCACAATTGAATATTTAAACCTTAACACATTCCTATCTAAAATATGTAACTGAACAATATAAAATATATATGTTTTTTAGATAAGGAACCTAGGAACAAAATCACTTACAAAGTTCATCAAACATCTATCAAAACGTTTATAACGCTTAATTATTATACCCTTAAATCTCAACTATATGACATTGGTTTTCAACCATGGCCTTCATTTTCTACTCTGTGATGTTTAATCCCTACTAGTACAATATTTCAACACCATAATATGAAAATAACATCTAATCTTAAATGTAATTTTAAAAATTTTATGTCGTTACTAAATGAAATGAGCAAATTTATTAATATAATCATAGAAAAAACAATGGATGACATTCATCAAAATATATCACTGTTTAGAAACCGTAAATAATACATCTTTAAACTTACAAGTAACGATTAAGAAAAGAGAACAGATAATTTGTATTCAAATCAAATTTAAAATAACGATTACAAAGACGATAGAACGACGAGTGAGGTGAAATGGTTTAAAAATTCAATTAGCCTTCCATTGTCTTTCCTCCTGAACTCTTTGCGATGAGAAATTATTAAGATATAACGAGCCTTCAAGTACGGAAATTCAAACTTGGAAAGTAACTTACGACTAAAATAATTAAAAAGACATAAACTTAGCACATATGTGTAACTAAAACGAACGAGTATCTTGTTATGATAAATGCAAATGTCGGGAACGCGAGTGAAGTCACCATTTAAGAAGCTCCGATTGTGTGAGTGCACTAATAGCTCACGACTACGATACAACATCGATATTGGGATTTTTTTATATGAGGCAACCGATTTATCATCTGCCGGCTGCTTGGGGGGCAACATCGAATGATCCATATTATGATGGATCGAAATAGACGAGGGTGGGGGAGTACATTGATGGAGACAGACTGGAGACGGAGCAGCATTGCAGACGACGGAGACCGGCTGCGCTACGTTTTTTAAGATGCCCAATAGTTATTTTTTCTTCTGGGCCTTCTCGGCGGCTTTGGTGATTTTACCTGTAGTCACTTCCTTGAAGGTCACGCTCTGAAAACACAAGAATCAATGATGATGAATCTCCTAGTTAAACAAATAACAGTACTAGCCTCCTGTGAGAGCCTTTATGTGAGCCATCGATGGCAAACAAATATCATATTATCTTAAATCCCAAATGATATCTTTATTTGGTAACCTTGATCACTCCCACAGCTACGGTCTGACGCATGTCGCGTACAGCAAAGCGTCCGAGCGGTGGGAACTCCTGGAACGACTCCACACACAGAGCCTTGGTTGGCACCAGGGTCACAATAGCCGCGTCACCAGACTTAATGGATTTCGGCTCCACTTCAGTGGTTTTACCTGAGAGCCAAAGACAATTTCGTCTAGTTCTTTTAAAATAAGCATATACTTTTCGCATCAAAATACTTGTGTAGTCATATTTGGCAATGAAAACGTTAATATGCTAATGATAAAATAATTTGATATTATTAAAATAATTATCATATCAAAAGATTTATTAAACAATTAATTACATCATTTTAATTATTTTTAGTTACTGTCATCTTATCTATTGTTAATAGATATTTCATATTTTGATTTCTAAACTTAATAGTATTATATATTAAGTCGTATATTAAGCAAACATGTTTTATTGTTTTATAAGTAAATAGTTGACAGTAGATTTATAGGTTTAAAGTAAATACTTGAAGCAGCTGTGTATTCGAAAAAATACTTTTGAGTTTGTCTTATAATTTACATTTGCGTTTGTTAGTGTACCGTAACGTAGTGTACCTGTGTATATAAATCTACGTAAGTAAGAAATACAAAAAATCTATAATTTAATATTCAGCTATATTTTAGCCTGATTATATTATGTATAATATCTAACAATTCAATAACTATGGTTGTGACCACGGGTCACCGCTAGCTATTAGGTACACTTTATATACACTTAGTTGACATTCTACAATCAACATATGATATGTAAACTTTGATGAGAAAAAAAATCATAAAACAAGTTTTTAAAGAACTGGTATTTTATTGTTTTCGGCGCTTAAATATGTATTAAATAATTTTAAAAGTTAAGGTCACCTAAGACACATTTAAGCCCTGAAGGTCACGTTTGCTGCAGGACCTCTCTATAAAAAGTTTTCTTATCACTTTAGGAACACGTGCAATAAAAATAAAAAAATATTTCTTAGTTAAAAAACACGATTAATTACCGGTACGACGATCGCATTTTTCCTTGATCTCGGCGAATTTGCAGGCGATGTGAGCGGTGTGACAATCAAGCACAGGTGTGTATCCGTTGCTGATCTGTCCTGGATGATTCAGGACGATCACCTGAGAACCCCATATTTGAACATAAAGTATTAAATAATAATATCCACTCTTGAAAACTAACACGTAGTAAACGACACATCTTTAAAATTATTTAAAAATCTTAAAATATTGCGCTGAAGTTTACATATATATACAAAAAAATTGTAATTATAGCGTTTAAAAACAACATGTCTGATTGTGAAATAATTTTGTTTGGGGGTTATCATGTTTAGGCATGCTATGTAGCATTAATAATCATATCCATTGATCACAATTAAAATTAGTTCAGCAATTTATGCGGGCGGCGTAATTTATTTTTATATTAAATGTATTTTATTGCTGTCACTTGCATATCCTTATTAAGGAAAGAGAAACAGTATCATGTTCTAATTAGTATCTTAAAAATTAATAACTTCGCGAATTAATTACCTAATGATAAAGTGCAACAGCGTGATGATGGCTGTATAAAATTAAGTTATTTACTGGTAGTTGCAGTATAATATGTAATTTCTTGTTTCGCTTAAAAAATGCAGATATAAATCGTCTTATTTTGGTAAAATTTCAATTACCTGAGCAGTGAAGTCAGAAGCTCCCTTGGGAGGATTGTTCTTAGAGTCCCCGGCCACGTAGCCACGACGCAATTCCTTCACTGACACGTTCTAACAATTTCACAAAGAAAAATATTGAAAAATAGGATACACAAAAAATTATTACGTATATTAGATGGTTAGACCTAAGTGCGACTATAGGTTTCTAATAAGCTTCAATTTGTGTTTCATTACGTATCGATAAATAGTACAAAAATTATATTTCATTTTAAAATATATAAATATTTCAATTTTTATTTGATTTAAATCGCTTTCATTTATAAAACTAAATGCTAATGTGACCTATTTGTTGCACCTATTGTGTCCTTAGCTCATAATATATCAAGGCTGTACATTGTTGCTTGCTCGGCGATTGTTCGCAATAACTATGCAAGAGTGAAAGGCTGAAATTAAAATGACACAGTCGAGATAAAATATTATATGTCCATATGATTCTTCATAAAGATAAATGCAGCAGTAAATAGATAACGAGTTTAAATGTAATCAAAAAATTAAGGACTTGTTACGATATGATTACCGTAGCAATGTTATAATCTTTATATCATATATGATATGAAATATTAATGACTGAACCTTGACGTTGAAGCCCACGTTGTCACCGGGCATGGCTTCCTGCAGAGCCTCGTGATGCATCTCTACAGATTTTACTTCGGTGGTGATGGCGGCAGGCGCAAATACCACAACCATACCTAAACATAGTATATCTTTCTTAGTCACATTACTTACACTTGTACCGTAACTTTCCTAATGATATTTTGATGTTCATGGAAGTAAATAATTAATTTTACTTTCATTCGCAGTCATATCATTAATTGTCAGTTAACATTCAAGTAAGTTAACTAATTGAGCCAGCACGTTAAGAAGTCGTTTTTTAATAGCCACAACATGGGGCAGGGGGAAGAATTTATAAATTATATCTAAACTAGTTTTTAATCGCAGCTTCTACAGCATTGAGTATGGATGATTCTTTCGAGATATAAGATATCTAGATCAATCTATCCCAGAATTCATCACAATCGGTTCAGGGGTTTAGGCGTGAAGGCTTAGGAAACCAAACATACTTTCATAATTATAACCCTAGTTAATTTATAAAGTTATACAGTAGTTGGGATTCTTTCATGTCACAAAAAATATTTCAACTGTAAATGTAAAGCTTTATAACCTGGCTTTAGGATGCCGGTCTCAACTCGCCCCACAGGCACTGTACCGATACCTCCGATCTTGTATACGTCCTGTAATGGGAGACGCAGAGGCTTCTCGGTGGGTCGAGAGGGGGGTTGGATGGCGTCCAGAGCCTGTATTATTATATTTGGATTAACATATAACTGACAGTGCCGGCTTAAAACAGTTTATGGCCTGAACCCATGCTTTGTGTAGTTACTGTATCAGGATTATGAAAACGTTGGTGCGCGAGGCCCCTTAAACACGAGGCTTGTACCATTAGCTACTACTACTACTGGGCTAATCCGCTACTGACATCCAGTAAGGTGCAGTAACACAATAAATCAGTTCTGAAAATCAATCCTTTTCCTACTATAGTAGAAGCCTACAATAGTTAGATTTTATTACTAACAGAAATGCCAAACCTAAGTTTTGTTCATTTTACACCATGAATGTTCGAGAACTCGAGAGAACGTTTTCAGGAAAGTCCGAAAGTATTTCCACTTCCGTATAACTTTCAAAAGTAAATAAATTATTATTATAAAAAAATCAGGTATTGCAAACAGTTAATTTATATTTCATGGATATATTACACGATTTAATGTAGTTCAAACACACCTCAATAAGCGTCTTGCCCTCAACCTTTCCGTCTTTGCGGTCGATGTTCCATCCCTTGAACCAAGGCATCTTGTCAGACGGCTCCAGCATGTTGTCACCGTGCCAACCCGAGATAGGCACGAAGGCCACCGTGGCCGGGTTATAACCTGACGCAACGTTACATAACTCTTCAAACTTTACCGGTTCTCTTTATAAATTAACATACTGATTTGTGTATTTAAACAAAACGGCAGAATCTATATGACATCTAAATATCGCAGTTTTAAATAAATTCTATATTATTGTGAGTAATAAGATGATATTTAATTGCCACCTGAGTCTGTCATGTTATAAACTGGTCCTCTCTATGCTTGACCATTTCTATATTTTTACAAAAATCAAATATTATATCAAGGTGACGTACACGTTGTCATTACGTAGATAAAATGATTGAATCTTACATCTTAGTCAACTTCAATTAATTTTCAAAAATATTCTGTTTCGTTCTACTGAATATTTTCAAAATCACCAAAATATTTGTATCTAATAATAAACACATCTATTGCATATTATAATTGTAAAGATAGAAATTAGATATAGTTAAAAGTTTTACTTTTCATATCAAATCAAAAAAAAATCTTTCATCGAGAGACTTACCGATCTTCTTGATATAAGAAGAAACTTCCTTTTTAATTTCTTCGTAACGAGCTTCATGGTAGGGCGGTTCCGTGGAATCCATCTTGTTGACGCCCACAATCAATTGCTTCACGCCCAAGGTAAAAGCGAGCAGCGCATGCTCACGAGTCTGCCCGTTCTTACTAATCCCGGCTTCGAACTCTCCTGTTCCTGCAGCTACTATTAATACTGCGCAATCCGCCTAGTAACAAAACAATATCCATTTTAGAATCTTACTTTTAATACTTTTTTAATTCTCTTATTCCAGAAAACTTACTTGGGAGGTACCCGTAATCATGTTCTTGATGAAGTCCCTATGCCCCGGAGCATCAATAATTGTGACGTAGTACTTCGAGGTCTCGAACTTCCAAAGAGCGATGTCGATGGTAATACCGCGCTCACGTTCTGCCTTCAGCTTGTCTAAAACCTAGATAAACAAAAAGTATAATTTATTAAAAGATCGCCATAAAGTAGTCCACTTTTTTCAAGACTGTTACTTACCCAAGCGTACTTGAACGATCCCTTTCCCATCTCCTGCGCTTCTTTCTCGAACTTTTCGATGGTACGTTTGTCGATTCCACCACATTTGTATATCAAGTGGCCGGTAGTGGTAGACTTGCCGGAGTCTACGTGACCGATCACCACAATGTTGATGTGAGTCTTCTCCTTACCCATTTTAGAAGTAGAATTATATCAACCGAAGGTATCTAAGAGACAAAAAAGGGAATATTTTATTTAATTTCTTATTTCAGATTATCAATTTTATTTTTTATTCGTAACAGGAAACAGAAAACAAGAAAAATGAATTGAGTAGTTTTACAATTCCTGTTTCTATTGAGGAAGGACCTTGTTGCATTGATTTTGAATTAAAATGGAGGAATAACCTTACATTCACTTAAAAATTTATAATCAGGTATAATATTTGTAAGATTAATTCACGAAATAGTTTTTATAATAACTGATTGCTATTAGGGTTGTAATAGCCAAGGGATTAGGACAATATCGAAAAGCAGATTTAGAAATGGGCTC